>JAVIWB010006928.1:0-13071 GCA_031893035.1 Dermolepida albohirtum | reverse complement strand
ATAATCTTAGCATTGAGATTTATGAAAGTATCTGTCTCGCGCCATTCGCCATCTACGATAAGCTCAAACAACTCCACAGACAGCTTGGGCACGCAAATACAGATCGGCTACTATTGCGCTGGTTGGAAAACAACTGCCCGCTTTATGACCTTGAGACGCTTAGCGAAAAATTACGGGACATGGATGGCGAGCAGGTTGAGGATGTTTTATCTACGCACAGCAGCTACATCAACCTGATCTACGGCGGTAAAATCAATAATATCCCGCTGTCAGAGGTTCCTGAGGAAAAAGAAGATATCCTCATATACGCGATCACGGCCAAGAAGAACGGCTTTATTCGCTTAATTGAGGAGAACTTTAAGGTGTTCTCTTCGCTACCTTACGAGTCCATCCTTTTTTGCAGAGAATTTTACGCGAGACACGTTAACCTCAATACGCTGAACGTGAAGAACATGCGTGAGTGCGGGCGGATGATGGCAAGGGATATGGAGTTCGACTTGCTGGACTTTGATCGTACTTATACCTTTGAAGAAATCAAGGCGCTGCATAAGCAGCCGGCTCAGTATTTCAAATTATATGGCAGACTGGGAATTTCTCGTGTTGACAGTCGCCTCATCGCTCTCAAACAGCTTACCAAGCATAATCTACTGGCGAATGTTACGAGTGATGAGCATATAGGACTGCTGGCAGACAAGCTTTCACAAAAGCCGTTGTCGGTTTGGCGTGATCAGGATTTTTCCCACATCGAGGGACTGAAGCATCAGGATGCGATTGAACTACTGATTCGACAGGCAGATCTCTCACAGCTTATCCCTCAAATGAAAACAAGAATCGATGCCAGGCTGACGCTACGAAACTGGAATAACGTACAAGGCTATAACACCATCGACGACATGAAGGGAGATTTAATGAAGATCGATGGCGCTTGGGGGGATTTGGTCGGTAAAATGGGATTCAGCGAGCAATTCCTGGAGATTAACCAAGAGCGCGTAATCGAATTTCTGTGCCAAAATGGCGCCGACATTGCCAACACTTATTACAACAATCTTGACGACCACAAGTGGTGCGAATCGATGCGAAGGATTGTGAAAGCTGTTCTGATGGGCGAGTTCGGCACACTGAAATACTATGCCGATGACCTCCGCCTTGAGATTGACTACAATATCAGCGGCAGCCAAAAGTTGGCCTGGAGTGAAAACACCGAGCTGGCCGCCGGAACCCTCACGGTAAAGGAGCGTGACGATTTCTTCGGTACCATGCTGCTTGGAATAATGCCGCAGCGTACATGCCTTTCCTATATAGACGGCGCGTATAAGGAGTGTCTGCTGTCCAACTTTGACAGCAATAAAAAGATTCTCTACGCCGAACTTGACGGCAAGGTTGTTGGGAGGGCGATAATCAGGCTTACCAAAGGCAGATTCAAAAGCGATGAAAAGCAGCAAGATTCTGACTCGTCCTCATCCTTATCCTTCGTGGATCTGGAAATGCCCGGGGTCAAAGCGGAAGAACCGGATACCGACGCGGAAAAAGAGCGCCTGGTGCTCTTTCTTGAGCGCTCATATTCCGCCACTATCACGGAAGAGACACACAGACAGGTAGACAGGCTATTTACCGAGCTGATGGAACAGAAAGCCAATCAGATGGACGCTATGCTGGTATTGAGCAATAGCTATGCCGACAGTCTGCGACCCGGTTATATGAGAACCTTGTTTCATATTTATATTTCTAAATCAAAAGCTGGCGCACAGTACCTTGACAGTCTCAACGGATCCGCGAGTGTGTCTGATGAGGGCGGCTACCGGGTAAACAATTTCTATATTCGCAATGACGATGTGAAGGTCGGCGGTGCAACAGTAATAAATCGTAACATCCATTATCAATGACCCAATAAATAAATATATAGGAGAGTCATCATGAATTTTTACAGAGAGCCCAAAACAGAGAAGAACCCCGACGGAACAAGATATTCCGTTTACATGCAGAATAATGGCAAAACCCATTATGTGTGCGACATAGATGATGGCGCAGGTTCGGACGCTACCGCCGTCAATAATCTCGGCTTGACGCTCAGGGCCAGGTTGACCAGAAGCAAAGGGGAATATGCCATGCTTGAAGGTGAGGTGTTTAACCCTACCCGTTTGTTGCAATCGGTCTGCGGTATCACCGGGCATACGGTGGAGCCGTTTATGGGCGGCATATACAAGGATGGATATACGCTGCTGACGATAAAGGCCGACGGCTGCGTCAACAAATATCTCATTTTCAGCGATCGCAAACTGAGGGATCTGGTGGATTCCATAAAATCCAAGTTAAAATCGTAGTAAGATGACAAAGGCAAAAGGTACAAAATTGAGATAGATAAGGGCGGTCACAGACCGCTCTTGCTATTTCATGCGAAATAAGGGTGAATAGTATGATACTACACATAACCAAGATAGAAGTAGTTAAACGCACATTTGCGGGAAAATACAATCCTGGTGCAAACGATAATCCAATAACAAGCAAGTATATGACTTCTAAAAAATATGCTATGCTCTATGAGTGTGAAGAGTTTGGGCAGCCATATATTACACTTTATGAAACAAAAAAGCTTGCTGAAATAGCGAAGGAAAATACATTGAAATACAATCATGATTCAAGAATGAAGTAATAGCCGATTTTCGAGGTTATGGAGTCCATCGGCATTTTGCTCAATGATTATTATGTAGACTAATACACGTTTTGATATGGTACTTCCTTGACGTCTCTGATATCGATATATATACTGAATCATATTATAGTAATTGTTATGGCTGCCTCATGCGGCTATGTAAGGCCCTGGGGTTGTTCAGGCGCCGGTTATTCTGCTTATGAGCATAATTGTGTCTTTTGGCATAATTATGCTCTTTTTTATTGTTCTGGCTGGCGCGAAATCTCTAACGCGCCTATATATAAATTATAAAAAAACAAAACAAGGAAAGGATGTATCCGAATGAAACTGAGAAGACGGAACTGTAAAAGGAAAAGGACGCTGACGCTGCGCAGTCCTGACGCTATGGGAAATCTCCGCAAGATCGTCGTTTGGTACGACGATTTGAGCAAGGCGAAGAAGCCCCCGGCATGGATGACGGAAATTCTGTTCTCCGATAATAATGTTGCTTAAATAAAAACGGAGATAACTTAACGTGCTAAAAGAAGATGAGAACGAAAAGAGCGAGGTGCAAACGCAATGAATTCAATCGTATCGTACCCGGATCGAGGCTAAGGTTTTTCTTAACTTCGATAACCCGATATGAATTAACACGATTATGTTTTTAAAGGGAGAAAATTTCAATGATTACTGAATTATACAGGCTGGAAAAAGGGGTTTTGCTAGACAAAGATGATCCTGAATTTGAAGCATACAGTCAAGTCTATACAAAAACCTTTGGATTTTATGATGAAGATGTTGTCATTCTTTTGAATTATGAAGAAGCAAAAAAGCAAGCCAAATCTTATATAGAAGATGGCGTTAATAAAACATACGCCGTTATTATAAGCGATGTTGTCGACCTTAATGATGAAGTTAATAAAGCAATCAAAGACGGTGAATTTACTGATATAAACGATTTCAGCTTTGATGAAAAGGACATGTTGTATTTTGCTTATAAGGACAACATGGAAATCAAAACTGAAATAGATAGGAAAAAGTAAATTCAGGAGGAATATATGAATTCAATCGTTTCATACCCGGATCGAGGTCAGGGCGGCAACAATAAATACAGGGGGAATTGTTCCCCTCTGCTGCTGGAGGATCTGTTTCTGCAATTTAAACCTAAACAGGTGTCCGACTACATGGTCGGCGGTGGCACGACGGAGGATGTGGCGAAAAGGATGGGCATATCGGCCAATTGCTACGACCTTAATCGCGGTTTTGACCTGATGACAATGGACATCCCGGAGCAGGCCGGAAATGATTTTCTGGCACCCGCCATATGGGGACATAGTAACGTATTCAGATGCAATGTACAAGGCTGATGACATTATATCGACCTACGGCATTGATCCCCGGAAGTCCGATTTATCCCGCATAAAAAAGTGGGATGATTTCGTTAAGGCCATGAATTATTGCATGATGAAGCAGTTTGTCGCGCTTCAAAAGGGCGGTCGCATGGCCGTGCTGGTCGGCGACATTAAGAAAAAGGGAAAGCTCTATTCCATGATATTTGAGCTTGTGAAGCCTGGAACCATCGAAAACGTCGTAATCAAGGCTCAGCATAACTGCTGGTCCGACGGCGTCCAATACTCCGGAAAGCAGTTCATCCCCATTGTGCATGAGTACATGTTGATTATCCGTAAGGACACGCCACTCATGTTTGAGGTACAGCAGACTAAAAAACGCATGGTGGATATCCGTGAGCTCAAGAACGCCATTTGGCGCGATGTGGTTGCGGCCGTGATCGAGGACTTGGGGGGCGAGGCTCCTCTGGCAATGATTTATGATTCAGTAAAATCGTTTAAACGTGCCGAAAACTATGCTACTGTTGAGGAAAAAGTCCGGCAGACAGTACGGACGTATTCAAATACATTTGTACCGGTATCCCGCGGCGTGTATGCGCTGGCTAGCTGATAAAAAGGAGCTAAATACATGGCTAATTATTATGCAACAATCCTTACCAACTATTTCTCTGTGACAGATGAGGAGAGATTTCGTGAGATAATTGCCTCTTGCGCTTCCGAAGATGATATCGAGATATTTGAGAACGTTGATAATAATGGGAGTAAAAAGCTCGGTTTTGGGTGTTATGGCACTATTTACGGAATTGGTTCCTTGGTGGATGAAGAAAAGAATAATGATGGTGACAACGGCGATGACAACGGTGAAGGTGCCGATCTGGAAGCGTTCTATGCTGAACTTCAAAGTGTACTATGCGAAGGAGACGCTATACTCATTACCGAAATAGGCAGGGAAAAATTGAATTATGTGATTGGTGAGTGCATTGTAATCACATCCGGCGATATGAAAACGATTAGTATTTGGAACGAAGCGATTAAATTGGCGAAAGATATGCTCGGCAACGAAGAATTTGATACCAAGTATAGTTACTGAAATTAATACGGAATTCCGTTAGGCCAATTACTCTTCCAGATGAATTTGTCAGCTTGATAGCTGCCTGGAGGGCGTACAACTTGATGGAGGATGGAAATAGTATGCTTATCAAAAATCAAGCGATTGCCTTCTTAGACAAAAGATTTGCTTATTTCTATCAGCAAGGCGGGCACCCAATTCGTTATCCGGAGCAGATGCTCCCTGGGAAGCCTCTGATGTGTCAGACCTTGGATGATGAATGGCAGAAGAGAGTCAATGAGTTTAACTGGTGGGCTTCCGGCTTTACTGGGCTACAGGGCGGTCCATCTGAGGATATGGAGCTTGTAAAAAAGCTTTTATCGTTCGGTGGGTTTGAAGCTTGTGTGCAGTATAAGGATCCGGATGCAAAGCCCTTGCTTCACCGTGGCCAGCTTTGGTACGGTGACCGGGTTCAAAAGACGAGAGGAGAACCAAGCCAGTGCCATAGGAACAGTTGCAATTTGTGGGCGGCAAACCGCAAAAAGCATGAGGTAGCGATAGCAACTGGATATGCTTTAAGCAAAGACGGTATGTGGCGACAGCATTCATGGCTGATACTGCGCCGCTCCAGAAGCATTAGGGTAATCGAGACGACCGAATCACGTATCGCGTACTTCGGGCATGTGATGACCGGTGACGAAGCGGAAAAATTCTGCTTTGATAACGAATAGGAGGGACATCGTACATGGATAACCAAAACACAATCGTAAATCTGAAAACAATGCGAGAAATGACAAGGAGCAACACAACGGTTTTCAACATGGCTATCGCCCATCTGTTTAGCTGCGGCATGGATAACTTTACCGAAGAAACTTATGCTGCTGCCTTAAACAGTATCAAAGAAAAGCACAAACAAGCCAAAATAGATGGCGTCATGCTCTTTATGACTATGGAGTTTGAAACAGCTCTACTTGACATGGCTTATCAGCTTTCCAAATATCCGCTTTTTGACATCCTTTTGTATATCAAAAAAGACATGGTCATTCATGATCCGGAGGCCATTGAAGCTGATGATGAAGACATAGCCGAGGATTAAATGAAAAGGAGTGCATGTGATAATGAATACAAATTTATTTACGAAAAGAACGAGGGTTCAGTACCTGGTTGAGGAGCTAACCGGCATCGGCATCTCTACTACAACGAGGCCACCCCAGAAATCTCTGATGTTGAATACGACAGGCTTTTCGATGAACTCGCTGAGCTTGAAAAGGAAACTGGTCTGGTGCTGTCAACATCTCCCACGCAAAGCGTAGGAGCACCGGTCGTCGTGAGCTCGCTGGCAGTTGTACGGCATCCAATACCGCTCTTGTCCCTTGATAAAACAAAAGATATTGAGGATATTAAGAGATTTACAGGTATCCGTGCCATACAACTGATGCTCAAGCTCGATGGCTTGACGATAAAGCTGGAATATGAAAACGGCGAATTATTCAGGGCGTCAACCCGTGGAGATGGTGATGAGGGCGAAGATATCACTCACAATGCTCGCGTATTCTTGAATGTACCACTCAAGATACCTTACATGGATCGCTTAGTGATTTCAGGCGAGGCGATTATTTTCTCCGATGACTTCAAGCGGCTGCAGGCCACCACAGTCGGCAAGGATGGCAAGCCCTATAAGAACGCCAGAAATCTCGCAGCGGGCTCATCGCGCCAGCTTAATGCCGCAGAATGCGCAAAGAGATGCATCCGGTTCTATGCTTTCAGTGTGCTTGAGGGGTTGAAAGGCGCAGAATATTATGATTCTAACTATGGCGATATCGTGCCAGTAGACACAAACAGCAAAAGCTCTATGCTTTCATGCTTACTGGATTTGGGGTTTGACGTTGTATACGGTGGGTTACACTGTATGACCGATCTTTCCGCAGAAGCGTTTGATTTCTTGGTGGAACATATGAGAGCATATGCAAAAGAAAAGGGCATTTCCATTGACGGATTAGTCGTTTCTTACGATGATGTCGCATACTCGAAATCCCTCGGCAGGACAGGTCACCATTACCGTGACGGTCTGGCGTTCAAGTTCGAAGACGAAAAGGAAGAAACCGTCCTACGCGATGTGGAGTGGAATGTGAGCCGTACCGGAGAACTCGCACCTGTTGCCATTTTTGACACGGTTGAATTGGATGGGACAGAGGTATCCCGCGCCACCTTGCACAACTTGAAATTCATTGCGGATTTAGGTCTGCAAATCGGCGATAGGATTCTGGTCAGTAAGCGGAATATGATAATTCCGCATATTGAAGAGAATCTCGACAAAGGCAGAGCGCTCGATCCGGAAGTGAAATCAATCATTCCTGACAAATGCCCTTGCTGCGGTGAGCCTATAGAGAATAATCGTGAGACTGAAACTCTGAACTGCATCAATCCGGATTGCTTTGACCGTAAACTGCGGCAATTTGAGCATTTCGTGGGCAAGAAAGCATTGGACATTGACGGTGTTTCCGTTGAAACTCTCCGGCGCTTCATGCAGGCAGGGATTCTTGGTTCTGAATTAGAGATCTTTAATTTACATTTACACCGGGAGAAAATCATCCGCATGGAAGGCTTCGGACCGCGGGCGTTTGAAAAGCTTATAGGCGCCATTGAGAAAAGCAGGACGACCACGATGGAGAGATTCCTTATCTCCATGGATATCCCGATGCTGGGGCGTCACGCCAGCGCTATCCTCTGTAAGGCGTTTGAGTATGACCTCGCAAGAATTGAGAGCGCGGCAATGGGGGTACAATTTCACGGTGCTGGAAGATTTCGGAGAAATCCTGCACTGGAATATTCGCAATTGGTTTTGCAGCAGATCGAACCGTGATAAATGGGTGCACATTTCCAGCCTGTTGACGTTCACAACCCCCAGCCCTTGGAGCAGCAGCCGTAAACCCAGATAATCCTTTTAGGGAAAAACATTGTGGCCACCGGCGCCTTAGAGCATTTCACGCGGGAATCCGTTAATATGCAAATTATGATGCTCGGCGCAAAGGCGGGCAGCAGTGTTTCCCAAAAAACGGATTTTGTCATTGCTGGGGATAAAGCTGGAGGCAAGAAAAAGAAAGCAGAGGAATTGGGTATCCGTATCTTGTCCGAGGCTGAATTCATAGAAATGGCAGGCTTGTTGTAATGGACAGAGAACAAATCCAGCGTATAAAGGAAACATACCAACCGGGTGTACGTATTCGGCTTGTTTCAATGGACAGAGAATCACAGATGCCACTGGGGATGATGGGGCAGGTGACCTTTGTTGACGATATTGGACAAATCCACGTAGCATGGGAAAACGGCTCGTCGCTCGCGCTCATCTGTGAGGTCAATCAGTTCATCGCTTTTATTATAGCCCAACAGCCGCGGAATATTTGTGAACGAGAAAAGTATATATGGACAGTTCAAAAATTCTGGTTCCGAGAGACAAAGGTAGTTGCCAAGGTTATTTTGCTGCAGGGCGATCAACATTGACATTTATCAGCTTATCAAAGAAGTGGAATGTTATGCGGAGAGAATCATCAGCATTACAAAGGATCTGGCTGTCGCCATACAAAAGCCATATGATACCGTGACGGTATTCGATGCATATCTGTCAAGTCATGTCCTCTCTGACGAAAATGCCCGGCAGCTAATGCAAAAAAGCGAGTTCAGCAAGGAAGAATCTAAAGCGGAAACTTGCCCCAAATGTGGCAATAAACAGTTGGACTATGGGGAGGCGGAGCTTATGGAAGCTTCTAATATCTATTACCCGTGGGATTGCAAGGCGTGTGGCTCGAAGGGAAAGGAATACGGAACCATCGTATTCGATGGGCATGAAGTTACCGATTATCCCGATTTTGAAAGTTAATCAGAACCACAAGGGCTGTTGCTCCTTCATCCATTTGGGTGTTGGTGCGGCAGTCCTCTTTCTTTTGTACCGCCTATCAGGTGCTTTTCTTTCTCTGCTTCCCAATCATTTTCATATGGAGGTGCTACTCATGAATGTAGATAAACTCCACGAGGTCGTGGAAGATGTAAAAAAAGAGATTGACCGACTCGTTGGGGTAGTCGAAAACCCGGAAGACATTCTCGGAAAATTCTATAACGCATATAACGAGAACCTGCTTCAGCATGTCCTTGAATACATGAATATATCCGAGGACGAGCTTTACAATTTGCTCATCGAACAACTTGGGAAGATGCCGGTTCTTTCCAATTGCAAAATTACAAAGCTGAGAAGCGGTGTATCGTCACCGTTGCTTGTGAGTTACCGAAAACCGGAGTTTCGTTTGCTCAAAATAGATATAAAGGGTAAAAAATTTGAAAACGTCTTTGAGACCGTAGTCCGAGGCCTTCAAGTAACCATTAACGAAACAGAAGCTGCGGTGCGAAAAGCCGAGGGAGACGTCAATGAGTTGAAGGATGTGGCGACCAAGATCTATCAGTTATCCAATGGTGATTATGCTCTGCGCGGGTTCGCGGGCATTACCCGGAAACGAAACATCAGGAACTACCTCGACAGTGTCAACTACACAAAAGACGATATTGACCGGATCATAGGAAATCTTGCCGGATTTGTCGGTCGGCTCAGCGATTCCATTGACAAACGCCAAGCTATTCTTGCCGAGGCCGAAATAGGACATTCGGAAGCTCTTGACCGAAAAGCTGAATATGACAACAATACTTTCCTACAAAACGCTGTCAGCGATCTTACCTCTCTCTTGACCAATAGCGGGTACGAACTCAAGAAAGACCTCAGCACAACGCTGCGTGAAGGCAAAATTTGAAATCAGTCATGGCTGCCGGTGATCTTTGCGCCGTCATGTTTACATAGATTACAAAACCATATGGTGCTGCTCAAAATACTGTTCTCTGGATATCCATGAAATCGCTTTAATAACAAGCAATCAACATGAGAGTAAATCCTGATATTATCGAAATAATTGCTGCTGGAGCAGTAGAATATGTCTGCGGAAAGGGAATTCAATCAGTGCTTACTATATTTGAGAACGCTCAGCTTATTGCTAAAAATGTGCGCAAAGGAAGAGATGCGTATAGAATCGATACGGAAACAGGGTATGTTGTTTTGCTTTTGAGTGAAGAAAACATGTATGATGAAAATAGCAGTTTTCTTGTTCAGGCATACGACCTTGGAGATCATGTTGCGCCAATCACTTGGAGTTATGTCAGGATAGACGAATTAAGAGAGCGCTATTTATTGCCAAAGATAGAGTTCGTTATGCATTCCGACGCCCCCACAAACAAGATCCAGAAACCTGCCGAACTGAGAGGACGTAAGCCCTCATTTTCGATTGTATTTCAAGATTTGAAACACGGTAAAACAAGAGATAAGGTTACCTACAATGCTTTGTCTCAGGCAGCGATATATGGATAAAGCACTCGAAATTTTATATGTGTTATTCACTTAAACCGGCTTTCAGGGATTTTGACAGCGTATCACGTAAATTTGATGCGACGCATAATATATCTGATTTTGTGGCGAATTCATTGGAGGCTTCCAAACAATTTGATAAAGAAGTAAATAATTATTCTCAATATTCTTTCTGTTATAGAGGTGCGTGGTTGTGCCTAAAAAACACCGTGCCATTGATTTTACATAAGCGTATATCTGTATCAAGAACGGTTATGGAAGTAAAACTGAACTTTTTAACAGGTAACAATGCGTTTGAGTACGATGTGCATTGGCATGATTTTTTTGAGAAACTGTGTATTAAAACTAGCGAATTGTTAGGTTATAAAGAATACCTGGATTGATGCGGTTGACAATGATCAGCCTCAATAACGATGCGGAAATATTTGTTGGGTGTTACCACCCGCAGAAACGGTTCAGAAAAAGTGCTTCGCCAAATAAAAAGCAAGAGAGGGCAGCTTTATTGCCAATCACCTCTGCACCGTGATATAATACAGGAAAAGCGGCGGAGGGATTTAGATGCTAATGGACAACGGTCGGTATACTGAAGAGGATAATGCGGAACTGGAAGAACAATTAGCGCAGCATGTTAAGGAACTTCGGTTCCGGATTGAATGCATGTGGCGACAACATGGAGAATATATGAGTCATCCAAACGGAAATAAGTTGGCCGAAAGACTAGAGACTGATATTTTGATATGTGAAAATCATTTGCAGGTTCTTGAAGCCAACACCCCGAATGTGCTTTCTTGACGGATGGTTACAGTAGTCTTATAATAAAAACAATGAAGTCATTGTTTGTGCTGCCCATAGTAGCTATGTAAGGTTTGGTGCTTAACAGCATCAACGCCGGTTGTATAAATACGAGAGCATAATTGCGTCATTTAGGCGCGGTTATGCTCTTTTTTTATGCTCTGCAACAACAATGAGCGTCCATATACGTTCGCTCTTTATATATACGCCCGCCCGCAAACCTACTAAAAACAAGAGGAGGAATTTCCATGACAATCCTGAACATTAACGAATGCACATTTGCTGGCCGCTTGACGAGGGATCCTGAGCTCAAGAAAACGGGAAATGATAACTCGGTTTGCCGTTTCAGCCTAGCCGTCGAACAGGACTACCAGAAACAAGGGGAAGAAAGGAAGGTTGACTTCTTTAATTTCGCAATATGGCGTGGTGATGCCGAATTTCTGTGCAAACATGCCCAGCAAGGCGATATTATTTTCGTAAAGAGCAAAGCTTCACCCAGGAAATATCCCGGAAATGATGGCAGTGAGAAAATCGATCATTCGTATACCGTTGTACCCAGTGGGCTTAAAATCGTCAACTGCAAAAAGTGGGATGAAAAAGTTGCTGCCAAGCAAAACGGTGGAGCCAATTCCTCGCCCCCTACTCCGGCAGTTCCAGCGAGCGGTGCAGACAGCGATATCTATGATCTGGATGATGACGGTGATCTTCCGTTCTGAATCAGTAATTTGAATTTGATATTGGCAAACAGGTGCGGATGCGCTATTGCGCGTCTGCATCTGCTTGCGACAATTCAGAAAGCTATTAAAAAGGAGCTGAATATGAGCAAACTGACAAAAGCAGAAATAAAGGCTCACACGGCAGCCATCGAATTGCTTGAGCGCGGGGAGCTTTCTAAAGAGGACGCTTTATTAGTGTTTAAGAATTATAGAGAGGACGCCAATCACATTAACAGCAAAGCTGGGGCTTTCTTTACACCGTTCGGCTTGGCAAGGGATTTAGTTTTCCATATCCCATATTCACATGGGCAAAAGACCAAAATTATCGATCTTTGTGCTGGGATAGGTGTTTTAGGTTACGCGGCACAGAAAGAGCAGGAAACCGATTATTTTACCCATTGCAAGTCTGAAATAACATGTGTGGAGATAAACCCGGACTATGTCGAAATCGGCAAAAAGCTGATTCCTTCCGCAAGGTGGATTTGCGGTGACGCGCTTGACCCTGACTTAATCTCAAGTCTTGGCCACTTCGATTTTGCTATCTCAAACCCTCCGTTTGGAATGGTTGAGTCCAAATACAAAAAAGCTTACCATGGCAGGCTGTTTGAGTACATGGTCATCGAGGCAGCGGCGCAAATAGCAGACGGCGGAGCATTTATTGTCCCGCAGATGAGCGCCCCTTTTGTTTACAGTGGAACTACCTATCGCCGGTGGCGCGACCGGTGCAACGCGACAAAGTTTGGGGAAAGAACAGGTATTGACTTGGAATTCAACAAAGGCTTTGATACGACCGCACACGAAAATGAATGGCACGGCGTTGCGCCTACATGTGAGATCGTGTGCTGTGACTTTACCGAAAGCCCAATTCAATTGAGTTGGTATCAATCTGCGGGTTAGTCCATGCTGAACGGGTTGATTTATGGAAATGTCAGTAGCTCCGATGGCCTTCATTCCGGCTACATAGGCTGGGGCGTTTTTCAGCCTAACAATTTTGAAAGGATGGTGTAACCATGAAAACAATCATCAAACGCGATGGCAGGGCGGTTCCTTTTGATGCTCAGAAGATTGCAGACGCAATCAGAAAAGCCTTTACCGCAACTGGGGAAATTGGTTTACCGATGGAAGATGTGCGGGAA
>JAVIWB010006927.1:0-13112 GCA_031893035.1 Dermolepida albohirtum | reverse complement strand
CTAGTTTCCACGCCTGTGCAGAATAGCTTGTATATCTATCTCTCCTTTTACAACTTTTATATTTCATTTCGAACGCCTACATTTACTTCCATCTCTGTCATTTACGACCATGTTTCACAGTTATAAATTAGTATTGGCATTTAGACACTGTGAAAGCTTTTGTTTCTTCAGCAATTTCTTCATTGAAATAAAACACCTTAGATTCTCACAAAAGTTTTATTTAAAAAAACTTAATGTACATTTCGTGTGCGCTATAAACACGTGGTAACTAGCCTACATTTATTTCTTACGAGTTTATATACAAACTTCAAATGCCATTAACAAAACATCAAAAGTTAAAATTAAGGGATGAAATAGAAAATCCTTTATTAATATTTACATCTTAATACTAAGCTATATAATTATGGGACGATAGTAGAACGTAAATTTCTGTGTGAAAGATATTTCTATATTTTCACGTAAAACTTAATACAGGTTTGCCAAATATATAAAGAAATAATCACAAATATAAATTCTTATAGCGATAAGTGTGAAAAAAAAGGGGATTATGATACAAAATGTACTTTCCAAGACATTATTTTCCAATATGGGAATAAATTGTGATGACGTTAAGAGGTGAAACCTTTTAGCCTATTTAGAAGGCTATTTTTTCATTATATGGCTTCTTACATATCTAAATTTCTACTACTGTTTTTTCTAAACTTATTTTACACTTTTAAGCTAAGTTATATGATGTAAGGCTAATGCTGGTTTATCTATGTTGTGTAGCCTTAGATAGGCAATGTGTTCTTTATATCGTATTTGAACATTCCATCTTGGAAGAAGAATTTGGAATATTCAGGGTTTCTATTGTTATGATATTTAGAAATGCAAATACAAATTTTACTTCAAATTTGCTAAACATTGGCTACAGTATGAAAAATTTTTAAATTGAATAAATGACAATTAGATAAATTACATGAAATAACTTTAACATATATGGTGGGCAGAGTAAGAGTGGAAATAATCCACCTATATAAATAGATTCTATACTTTTTATTAATGTTTTCAAGACAAAAAAAGAGCGTTAGAGTCAAAATTTACAAACTTAAAGAAAAGACGAATTCAGCTCATCCATATTGCATTACAATTATGGACATTGTTGTGTTCAAAATATTAATAAACAGTATGGGACGTGTCGCACATTGACTAATTCTTCAGACAACCAAGCAATGCCAAAAGCACTAGCTTCGGTATAAGTAAATTCAACTCTTGAGAGAGTGCGTGTATGTGCTTTGAATGAGCTCATTGGTCACGAGGGTGACAATAGTCTGTTCTAAAGCGCGATGGTTGTAAGGTTAACTAAAGAAGAGAGAAACTGCTCAACAAATTTCGTCTATGGTTTTCCTACGAGCAAAATATTCTTGTGGTATGGTAAAAATAATTATGAAATTAGTCATAAGAAATTGAGTTTTAATATTATGGAAAAATTCCCAGGTCAGAGACTAGCAAAATAGTTCTTTAGAACACAGTCGCCCAAGTTACAATGAACCTACTGAATAGAAACAGATGATTGATTAAGGTGGATCAACTAACAAAGCATGGTAAGTTCAATAAACATGTGAACAATACTATAACAATACTGGCTAAAGATACCAAATACACTACCGGTCATATTTATTTGCCCACCCTTAGTTATAGCCAAAATTATTAAACTATCAAACGTGTACTGAAAATTTATTTATTGTACCAATACAATAGTGTAAAATAAACATAAAATAGTTACATTTTCTTATATAAAAACTTTATCATTAATTATTATTAAATTTTGCTCTCATCAATGTGCCCACCTATATTTTTGATAATTGCGGCACATAATCGTGGCATCCTTTCAATTAATTTTTGCAGTGTATCTTCTGTAATTTGTGCCCGAGCTTCTTGAAGTTGTTCCCACAGTACAGTGGTGGATCATAGAGCACGTTCTCGAACTTTCCGGTCCAATTCTTCCCAAAGAAGCTCTATTGGGTTCAGATCAGGACTTTGAGCTGGCAATACAATTATAGAGATTTGCCCTTGCTCTTCTAGTTGACGCAAGTAATCGCCACACAATCTAGAAGTGTGTGTCGGATCGTTGTCCTGTTGAAATACAAAGTTTTCGCCAAGAATCCTTAGTCCTGAAGGAACAGCGTTATTTTCTAAAATTTCCTTGTAGCCTTCTTTTCTTAGGACCAAACACCAAAACACCCCCAAATCATTACTGAACCTCCTCCATGTTTTACGGTAGGCGCAATACATTCTGGCAGTACTCTTTCTCCTGCGGATCTTCTTACGAATATTCGCCTTCTACTACCGAAAAGTTCAAACTTCGATTCGTCTGTCCACAACACACTATTCCACTGATCGATCGTCCAATTCTTATGTTCTATAGCCCAATGTAGTTGTTTTATCTTGTTTTGCTTTCGTAGTAGTGGTTTTCGCAGAGCAATTCTTCCATATAAACCCGCTTGCCTTAACCTTCTCGGTACCGTGGACGCACTAGTTGGTTTAGCACGCGCTCTATTCATTTCAGCAGCAATTTCTGGTGCTGTTTTTCGTGTATCGCGTCTAATTATCCGTTTTAGATGCCGGTCATCTGCAGATGTCATCGCTTTGCGTCGTCCAGATCTGCTTTTGTTGGAAAATTTACCACTTTCTTCAAATTTTTTAACGTTATAATCAACGGTTCTGCGATTTAATCGTAATTCTTTTGCAATTTCGCGATTACTTTTACCTGTACGATGATAAACAATTATCATAGCATGCACTTCAACAGATAATTCCTTCGTCTTCGGCATTGCATTAAAATATTCACAATAACTCTCTATTTCACTGTTTTCGCAACAAAAGATGAACGATGACTGACATAAAATTTATTTTTCTTTTTGAATAACTCATCCTAATATTGTAACTAGTTAGTACAATAACAGTATGTTGGTAATACCTTTCGAAAATGCAGGTAAAACTGTTAATACTATAGGGATTAGCCTATATAATATTTATGGTATTTTTCCAATTTATGACACCTTTACGATATATCATAAACAATTTTAGATTTTCGTAGAAATTCATATGGAATTACTTCCACTAATAAAATTGTTGATTAATTATATTACAGAGTTTTCGAAAGATAATCCGCATTTCAGGAAACACATAAAATTGGGGTGGGCAAATAAATATGACCGGTAGTGTATATGTAGATACTGACAAATAGATGAGAACGTAATCCAAATAAAAGGTTTTCCAATAGGGACTTGACAATTTTTAATTCAATTTGTGAACGCACCCTTTCACTAAGCATCGAACTGTCACTGTCAATTTATTCAGTAAACTTAACATTTTCATCATGGTAAAGTACACGAACGAACAACGTATGCAGATTATAAAAATTTACTACAGAAATTCGGAGTCGGTGACCGCTACATTAAGAGCGTTAACTCCGATTTTCGGTCATAATTCTCGCCCTAGTAGACAGGCAGTAACAAGTTTAGTGCAAAAATTTGAGTTTACATATTCGTTGTGTGATGTTGCCGTGCCAGTGAGACAACGGGTTGGTCGAAGTGTCGAAAATATCGCTGCCGTCGAAACGTCCGTAGCAAATGATCCAAATCAGTCAATTCCACGGCGTTCTCAAGAGTTGGGCATCGCCCAGACCACTTTATGGCGATGGCTCATTTGAAGCGACGTACGTTCTCCGATTGGGCTCTGGAAAAGATGCGCCAAGATGATCAATTTCATCGCAAAATCATTTTCAGTGACGAAGCTCATTTTTGGCTCAATGGGTTCGTCAATAAGCAAAATATGCGTTTTTGGTCGGGTGAAAATCCACATGTGCTTCATGAAACACCACTTCATCCACAAAAAATAATTGTTTGGTGCGGTTTGCCATGCCGGTGGCGTCATAGGGCCATATTTATTCGCACACGATAATGATCGTCACGTTACTGTGAATGGTAATTGTTATCGTGCCATGATTACCGATTATTTTTGGCCCGAATTGGAAGATATGGACTTGGACAACATGTAGTTTCAGCAAGACGGTGCCACAAGTCACACAGCACACGTTACAATCGATCTATTGAAGAGTAAGTTTGATGAGCGTGTTATCTCAAGAAATGGACCAGTCGATTGGCCGCCTTGTTCGTGCGATTTAACGCCTCTAGACTTTTTTCTCTGGGGCTACGTCAAGTCATTGGTCTATGCCAACAAGCCGACAACGTTGGAAGAGCTCAGGGCCAACATTGAACGCGAAATAGCAGCCGTTTCGGCCGAATTGTGTGGCCGAGTCATCGAAAGTTGGGTCCAACGAATCGACCGCTGCAAACGTGCCCGCGGTGGCCATATAACGAAGTCGAGTTCCATTCATAAATGTTTTGATTGTACTTCAACCCGATAATAAAGTTTTTGAAATATCTCAAATGGTCTGCATTTTATTTTGAAAAAAAAGTTGTCA
This sequence comes from Dermolepida albohirtum, assembly GCA_031893035.1. Lineage (NCBI taxonomy): Eukaryota > Metazoa > Arthropoda > Insecta > Coleoptera > Scarabaeidae > Dermolepida > Dermolepida albohirtum. Next base: position 8,644 of record JAVIWB010006927.1, on the reverse strand, counting down.
ATTTCTTATTGGAAAACCCTTTAGTATGCCAATGGGTGGATTTGACAAAAATGTGATTATACAAATGACAAACGAATAATATGAAACTGGAAACTAGATTATAGAAAAACCACTTCCAAGACAGCTTAAAAGAATTGAATTAGGGACTGTAAGATCAGAATGCATTTAGAAGAGTTGTAGTTGTCAATTAATTTAATTCTTTGTGCAAAATTCTGTCATATAGCTAAATCTATCTGTATTTCCAAGTTTCTGCATAAAAGCATTTGCTTCAGTTCATCTTGGCTTCCAAATTGAAACCGCGTCCTCCACTTACACTCACACCTACACTTACATGTGACATCTTCACGAGTTATCTACTTCTACTACTATTGTCATTGTTGCACTGAAACTGGTGTAAGTCTATTGTCGGTAGGTAGTAATAGCAATAGCAGTAAGTAATACCTGAAAATATATAGTGCAAGTGAAGATAAAACGTCGGCAGCAGAAGTACCGACATCACGGTTCTAACTCAATTGCCAAGATGAAGTAATATGGACAATAACCGCGGAAATTTACAAGCCAGACTTAACATTAGTTTTGTTCGATTGTTTACCAGTCCTTACAACAATTAAAATTTTTAGCAATTTTACGACATTCTTTAAGTTTCGAAATTAAAGCTTTAAAATAAAGAAGACATAATGAGAAAACATGAAATTATGGTAAGCCAACGATGAAAACGTGGCACAGAAGTGAAGCAATTATTAAAGTTAAAACAAAGAGTAATAAATTATTGAATATAATATATTTTGCAGTTATTTATAAACGATATTTCTATTTTCAAATACTATTTGACGTGACTTAAATTTCGGCACAGTTGCGATATAAAGTTTAAAGTTGGACTAATTCAACTATCGGACACTGTATATCTGTGTGTTTCTCATCTTCCAATTATATTTCAATAATTCAGGTACATACATTATATATTCGTATTTCATTAAAGTCTAGACAAAAATAAAACTTAAAAATGAGTAACATACATCCGCCTAACGACTCTATTAGTAAAACATATATTTCTTTGAAGGAGTCTGAGTTAACAAGATTGCCGTTTTCTATGTAATTTTGAAAACACGCGAGTCGTCAAGTACGGACCCACAAGTTATTCAATAAGCGAAGTGGAATTTGTCTGTTTTTTATCCATGTTTTCACCGCACCCCTTCCACCTCTTTGCCTTTTACAGACTTCGCGGTGGTCCTCATAATTATAGGTTACCAAAATAATAATACTCCTATTCGAAAAACCGACTCTGAGAACTGATATTTAGTAAACGATACGGCGAAACGTGAGTCTCGTTAGCCAAGGAATCGTAACGAGTGACAAAATAATTGAATGTTACACATAAAAAATTGTAATAACGGATAATTGGACTTTACATGGATTGCGGTATTAAACATTTACGTCAAATATTACGCAAATGTACGGGTCTGGTTTAAATTTATGTCCTTTATTATGATGATTTATTTATGAAATTTTACAGACAGATTTTTGAGACACTCTCAACTTTCATATCTGCTTTACGAATACTTTCTAACCCTTAACTGTACCCTTTTCATTATCGTTTCTACGTTCGTATTTGAAGGAAGTTGTAGTACGTGTAGTAGATACACGTTGTTAAATTCTAAAGAATATTAATACTACCAAGTAAAAGCGCGAATTTTTTCAAAAATGCAAATCCGATCCGATTCCGAGGCAAATTTTAGAAGCAAGCCCGAAGAATTGGGATCGGTCTTACAGTATAGATTCGAGACCTAATCCGATGCGAATTTCTAACTATATAAAAAAACCGTTATTAATAGATAAATTTATGTACAGAAAATAAGTAGAAATAGAGAATAAATTTCAAGGTATTGACAAATTCAGTACTAAAAAATATTGATCTCTAACTCATGTAAATAAAGAGACATTTTTGTTAAAGAAATTTAGTATATATTTGTACACTTGGTCAAAAATAATTTTCATACCCTTTATGGGTATATTCATAATAGTTTATACTGTGTTTACATAGCTTCGATAACGCCTGGTGTTTCTCTTCCTGAATAAAGTACGAGGGAGCGCTTTTATATTCGCGGAATGGGGGACAAGGGGTGGAAATTAAAAAAACCAAATTATTTTTCTTTTTCAATATATTCACCTGCAAGACGGATATATTTTTCATATCTTTCAATTAATTTATTTATACCCTCATAAAAAAATGATTTCTCTTTATCTGCAAAATACGCCGAAACTGCCTCCTTGAGTTCATCATCGGCAGTAAATTTTTTACCCGCAGCTCTTTTTTCATTTTCGGAAACAGGTAATAATCACTCGGGGCCAGGTCTGGGCTGTAGGGTGGGTGATTCACAATTTCGAAGCCCACCTTATGCAGGGCAGCTAACGCAACGCGGCACACACCTTTTGTCAATTTTCCCCGTCTTTTCTCTTTAATGGCTTCTTTTAGTCGCTCTAATATTGAAGCTTAATATTCTCCGGTTATAGAAACACCTTTATCTTTATAATCAATCAACAATATTCCTTCCGAGTCCCAAAATACCGTTGCCATGAGTTTCCCAGCTGATTGTGACACTTTAAATTTCTTGGGAGGTGCTGTGCCCTTTTTATGCCACTGCATGGAGTCTTGTTTGGACTCAGGTTCATAATGATGAACCCAAGTTTCGTCTCCAGTAACAATTCCACTCAATACACCATCCTTGTCTTCATTACAGAGGTCCAAAAATGCACGCGAACACTCTACGCACTGTTGTTTTTGCGGCGGCGTGAGCATTCTCGGCACCCATCTTGCGCTGACCTTAGACATGCCGAGATGATCGTGTAGGATTTTAAAAATTGTTGTATCGGATACTCCAACCATTTCTGCGAGTTGTTTCTGTTTCTTCTGTAGTCGAGCATCTTCGAGTACAATTTGTTCAACTTTTTGGATAAGTGCTGGCGTGGTCACCTCAATGCTCCTGTCCGGCCTCGGGTCGTCTTCAAGGGATTCCCTTCCTCGTTTAAATAAACTATGCCACTTGTACACCATGGTTTTTCCTGGACAAGAGTCGCCGTAAACCAATGACATCTCATTCATTATGGTCGCGACTGATTTTCCTTGCCTGGTAAGGAACTTTATAACGGCACGATATTCGATTTTTTCCATATTTCACTTTTCACTCCTGATTATGTTACTTGGTTGGCGATAGCTCAAAGACTAACTGTCTACTAACAATGAAACTTCGTATTTATGCTAATCATGAGTCGCTGCACAGGCCACGCCCCCAATGCGCCTACTCACCCCTCTACAACCCGCTCATTCCGCGAATATAAAAACGCTCCCTCGTAATATGAATCATTCTTCTTTTCAAATAAAAATTTAGAGATTTTATTTGTAATATATCTTTATTTTTTTTTTATTTATTAGTAATTTTCAGATCTAGGTATAGTTGTTTTTGTGAACATTCAGTCAGTGGCGCGTGGTTTAAAAAAAGTGTAAGGTAATTAAATGTGAACAAACACTTACCCCTTTAAGCAGCGTTTTCAGCATGCAGACGCACACAGTGGACAAAATCGGTTAAATATGTGGAGCAACACCAATGTTCCAAAGATTCCTTCATGTAACCGTGTTCACCGTGAGGAATAAAAGTTCTTGTAAGCAGCGAATAACCATTCAGCATCTAATAATAAAATACTTGCTTAATAAAAAAATATTTGTTAATACTTAACGGATGTGATTGATATGTACGTTTTAGTAAGCCTTGTATCTCTATCTGTAAGTTAGTATACAAAAAGAATAAATCCCAACTAGTAAGCGTAAGATAAACTGTGGTGCTATGATAAACTTCTCAAAAAGCCACTAATTTGCCAATAGATTCGCTGACAAGAAATTAAATTATAAACTTCATATTGATAAAATGAGGTTTTTAAAAAATTAATTCGCGTTATTTCAATAAAGAAAGAGAGAAAGAAAGAACATTTCGACTTACCCTTCAAAAAAACTAAGGTTTTTAAACAGAAATTACAACTACAGCTTACGGGGGAATAAGAGATTCGATGACAAAATACATATAATATACGATAAACTGAATCAATCGGATAAAATAAACTACCAGACGCTATCAAAAATAAAACTTTAATGGAGAAACGTATAAACTAATCGTAATTCACCAATATTCGCTTACGCTTGAATCTCAACTACGAAAGTGCACACGCACCTAGAGCTTGATATTTTACAATTCCTTCGAAAAAGATACGAGACAAAAAAATAAAAAAAGGGTAAGTAATATGAATACCATACGACACAGTGCCTGTTTTATCGCCTAACGATGTTTGTTATTGTCTAGGAATTTAACATTTAATCAAAAATATTATATATGGTATTGCAAACCTTACTTTGAAAAGGAATAAATAAAATTACTTTTAAAAATATATTTAGTGTTTGAAAATATAAAACAGAAACTTTTATGAACACAACGCGATGCTTTTTTCGCAAAAGAAAGAATTTGTAACAAATCTAAAGTAAAATGTACCGCAAAACGATATATACAGAATGGCTACGTTGCTTCGAGTTACCAAAAAAAGCTTAAATCGAAAAGTAACAATGTAACAAACAGATTAAATAAAACACGTAAAAGAAGTATATTCTTAAGTAACATTTTTATTTGCTACTGTTATTGTATTATACACAGTGGCCAAAAAAATGCAGATAACTCTCGGTAGAGCAGCTCTATGACTCATTCTGGGTTTACAATTCCAACAAAAAGTAGTATCCGCGAGGCCATCGAATTTGATACTAGAATTTAATGATTTGATTTTTAAAATTACTTATGAAAAATCATTCTTTATAGTTTATTATACTGTTGAATTGGATGTAGTTGGATTTGTTTGGGAGAGATTTTGAAAATATTGGGTCTGGGAAAAAGTTCGTGGCGTTTTTCCCGATAGATGGCATTGGTTGCCGATAACTAAAGAACAACAAGTCACAGCGACACCACCGACGGCTCGTTTTTTAGATGACCTTCCGAACGTTAGTTTGAGCGTAGAAACATTGTAATCGGTGCAGTGGTTGGAAAGTTATTCGCACTTGAAAATGGAGAAGAATAATGAGAAATTTCGCTATATTCTGCAATATTATTATGATAAGGGGAAGAACGCTGCGCAGGCTTGTGATAAAATTTGTGCTGTGTACGGTGAAGGTACTTTATCGAAATCTGTTGCGCGGAAATGGTTCGCTCGCTTTCTTTCTGGAAATTTCAATGTGAAAGATGAGTCACGCTCCGGTCGTCCAATCACTGAAAAATCTGATGAAATTCTTGAAAAAGTCCAACAAGATAAGCATATCAGCAGTGTCGATATTGGCATGGAGCTAGGCATTGACCACAAAACTGTTTTGAACCACTTACACAAAGCTGGTTACAAAAAAAGCTTGACGTATGGGTTCCTCATGAGTTGAGCGTGAAAAACATGATTGACCGAATTAACATCTGCGATGCGCTACTGAAACGGAATGAAATCGAGCCGTTTCTGAAACGTTTAATAACCGGAGATGAAAAATGGATTACGTACGATAATCGGAAGCGTAAAAGATCGTGGATAAAGGATGGTGAGCCGTCACAAGCGTTCGCTAAGCCAACATTGACGCCAAAAAAAGTGATGCTGTGTGTATGGTGGGACTGGAGGGGAATCGTCCACTACGAGCTACTTCCAACTGGTCAGACGATTGATTCTCAACTCTACTGTGCACAACTAGAGAGATTACGCCAGGCGATTGAAAGAAAACGGCCCGAATTGATTAATAGGAAAGGTGTTGTCTTCCATCATGACAACGCCCGACCACACACTTCTTTGATGACCCGTCAAAAATTGAGAGAGTTTGGTTGGGAAGTTTTGATGCACCCACCTTACAGTCCGGATACAGCACCCTCTGACTATCATCTGTTTCGATCTCTGCAGAACTCTCTCAATGGAATTAAGTTGGTTTCAAAAGAAGCCTGTGAAAACTACTTGATTCAGTTTTTCGACCAGAAACCACAGAAGTTTTTCACCGATGGGATCATGGATCTACCAAAAAAATGGCGAAACATTGTCGATAATAATGGAGCATATTCGGTTTAAATGAATTCGTCCACGCGCCATGCGGGGACCAGTTGAATTTTACTGAAAAAACGCCACGAACTTTTTCCCAGACCCAATATTTGCATTGTGGTGGAATTCGTAAAAGAAACTATGTAAAATTGCATTGTTGTAATTAACCCTTAACTATACCCTTTTCATTATCGCTTCTAGCTTCATAATTGAAGGAAGTTATAGTGTGGTACATACACGTTGTTAAATTCTAAAGACTAATGAATACTTACCAAGTAAAAGCGTGATTTTTTCCAAAAATGCAAATCCGATCTGATCCGAGTTCGCGACAAAGTTTGGAAACACCCTCGAGGGATTAGGACCATTCTTATAGTATAGATTCGAGATCATATCTGGTCCGAATTTCTGTATAAAAAAAACTATTATTAATACATAAAGTTATGTACAGACTTTAATTTGAAAATATGTAATTAGAGATAGAGAATAAATTTCAAGGTATTGACAAATTCAGTACTAAAAAATGTTGATCTCTAACTCATGTAAATAAAGAGAAATTTTTCTTAAAGAAATTTAGTATTTATATACTCGTATATGTACACTTGGTCAAAAAATAATTCTCATAGGTACCCATAAAGCGTGTATATTTAGAACGGTCTATAATGTGCTCATCTAGCTCCGATAATGCATGGTTTTGTGTTTCTGAATAAAGTATAATGAGTCATTATTATTTTCAAATTCATATTTAGAGGTTTTATTTGCAATGTATCTATGTACTCGTATGTATGTACATATATTGAAACAAAAATATTACAAATCTTTCAAGGATATGAAATTAAATGTAATAAAGAAAAAAAATATAAACATGAGTATTCAGAACTAATAAGGAAGAGGAGTAACTACATAAATACACACAAGTGCTTCACTATAGTAGGATGCTATGATACTCGTATATTAAATAATGCTATGTATGCAAATATAAACTTTCTGAATTGTAACTAAGAAAATTCGAATACTTCGCTGCAATGCCTTTAAGATGGTTTATTATGCTGTTGAATTGGATGTATTTGGATTACTTTGGGAGAAATTTTGAAAATATTCGCAGCTTTTAGTCAAAGCTTACTTTCAAGATTTCCTTAAAAAAATTAATAAAATTTATCATGGAAACAAAATTAGATTTCTTATTCGACAGCTTAATAAGGTTATTATTTAAATGAAAAAGTTTATAATTGTACAATATTGTTGAAACTTTTGCTAATTATTCATTTCCAATGTATTAAATGTTCCTATTTTGTCGAATTCAGTAAAGTACTTAAGTAAACGTTAGTGTTCTCTTTTAATGGCAATTAGAGTACGTACAATTAAGAATGAAGCATGTTTTTACTTCTTTAAAATCGAATCTCTTTTGTGCGTATCTGCATTAAGTATTTTAAGGTACTGATATTGATAATGAGCTGACATTATTGGCTTAGTTGTACGCAGTATGTACAAGGTATGGATTGGAATCTTAGTTCGTGTAACAAGAATTGACAATTTTTCTCATGCTAGGGGGCATAAGTTTTCGTGATATACTATATAATCCTTAGCGGATGTGATAAATCAATCACCAAAACAAATTAATTTTAAGTATGGGATTTTGGGGTGTATAGTTGCTGGATAATTTTTTATACGCTGTTCAAATGACTCAAAGTATTTAAATCTTAACAAATACAGACAGTTACAAAAGTTTTCGTACAAGCCGTGAATGTTGATTTGGTCATCAAATGTGAAGATCCTGCTATGACAAAGCATATTTATGTCCATTAAACAACGTTAAAAAAATTCTAAAAATCTCCAATAAGAATATGAAAACTGTTATTATTTACGAATGCCGAAGAATTTGCTAATCATTCATCTAATGTCGCTAAAGTTTTCGTACACTTCACTTTTATAAGATACTTCTCTATTGTAAGCCACAAATATCACCTAGCAAGTATTTGTGAAAAATGCATTTAAAGCTTTTAAGAAGATGAGTTGCAAAAGTAAACACATACGAGGGAGCGTTTTTATATTCGCGGAATGGGGGACAAGGGGTGGAAATAAAAAAACCAAATTATTTTTCTTTTCAATATATTCACCTGCAAGACGGATACATTTTTCACATCTTTCAATTAATTTATTTATACCCTCATAAAAAAATGATTTCTTTTTATCTGCAAAATACGCCGAAACTGCCTCCTTGACTTCATCATCGGCAGTAAATTTTTTACCCCGCAGCTGTTTTTTCATTTTCGGAAACAGGTAATAATCACTCGGGGCCAGGTCTGGGCTGTAGGGTGGGTGATTCACAATTTCGAAGCCCACCTTATGCAGGGCAGCTAACGCAACGCGGCTCTTGTGGACGGGCGCGTTGTCGTGCAAAAGCAGAACACCTTTTGTCAATTTTCCCCGTCTTTTCTCTATAATGGCTTCTTTTAATCGCTCTAAAATTGAAGCGTAATATTCTCCGGTTATAGAAACACCTTTATCTTTATAATCAATCAACAATAATCCTTCCGAGTCCCAAAATACCGTTGCC
>JAVIWB010006926.1:0-12964 GCA_031893035.1 Dermolepida albohirtum | reverse complement strand
CTAATCCAAATTCTTGGAAAATATTTGGCGTTATAGGGTAGTATATAGTTATCAGGTACGAAATTTTTGTATTCATTCACTAACCATTTTGAAATTAAGTAAGTGGGTGAGTTAATCCCTGATAGAAAGAGAAATTGACATTTTCCGAGAAAAAACTAATGTTAATAGATTTATCACGGAAAATATTTAACGTTATGTTCAAATTCAACCTCGAAATGATTTATAAATAAATCCGCTATAAATGGAGGATAAAAGACAATAATTACCCATTGCTATTCCCTACTTCCCTTCATAGACCTTCCTTTCAAATTGGAAACAATTTTAAGGCATACATAGGATTGTCGACCGCAAATATTCATAAATTCTGATAAAATCTTATTTTTAAAAAGCAAAGTTTTTAAATATGTTAATATATATTTTCAAGATGATCAGTGAATGTACAAGTAGAAGTACTAAGATGGGGAAATTTTAGTCATTCGACGCAACGTCATTGTTTCCCTTAGTACCTATTCTAGAAACTTTAAAATATTTAATAATATGCTGCCTTTAACCCAAGGCGTATGATTCAACTGTGGAGAAGCTGTCAAGACATTGCCTGTTAAATTCCCGAATACGTTTAAGGGATTTGGAGAATACTGCTTTTGTGCGTGTCCATCCTCTAGATAACAGCGTTGAATCGTTTCCGGTACAAGATGTACGTAATATATAGTAAGTTACTACCGACATCTTTGAGACCGATACTGTAGGTCAATCGTGCATAGTTACGGCGCCGTCAGTCATAAACAATAAGAGTTGGTTTCCCAAAAGTTCAAATTTTTCCGTTTTAACACCACATTTGAAAGAGCTTCGGAAGTACATTCCTGTACTCTACTGTAAGCTAATATATAACCAGGGTATATTCAAATCCCAATTGAATTCTATTTGCAATACGTTCTCGAGCAGATGATATAAAATTTCATTTTCAAACTAGGCAATGTACAGTTCACGATTTTATTCCAGAATGAGTAACATGATTCTTTATCTAATAAACGAAACGGTAGATTTTACACCACCAGTGTTGCACATAAACCAAGTAGAAATTTCTCATTCATTCGTACGTCAGTTCTTTTTGTGTGACATCCACTATCCACGTGTATTTTGTAGTTAAAAATCTCTTCATTTTTACGCCATCGTACATTCAAATCGGAAATTCATAAATAAACTTATTTACTGTGTAGATAATGGTCATTCTTTCGACATACGTAACCGCGACATTGCGATTATACCTATACAATATATAAAACTCCGTAATACAAGTAAACACCTTCGAACGAAGACACACACTGCATTACATACATACATATCAGCAACGGAACCTCTTCTAGATTCGGTTGACACGAATAATGAAGCGCAGACTAGATTTCTCTAGTCTAGTAATAACTTTTTTGTATATACTTTGTATTTTTTTTCGTTTTATATTGGTCTTGTAACTGGAGTTGACCTGCTGGACAATAAATTATATTATAATCATACTAGATAGTAATTAAGCTAACATAATATATTAAAGTAAATTATAAAGTGTATTTAAATTATAATTTATTGAAATATAATTTATTATATTCAATTGTGAAATACGGTTAATTTGTGCCTCGGCAAAGTCACATATTTTGAATCCAAGAAAAATTATTTGGCTATAAATTTTTGTTGTTATTACGACTATCCTAATAAAGCGAACATATAATAAATAAAGCACTTGCTAATGTTATGGTCCAAAGATTACTTCCATGATACGTGACAGAACTAAATATAAACATACATTCACCAAAAGAACGTGGTACTAAAGAAATCTGCAAGCATGTTTGTACAACGTTTCGAGTTATCATCGATTAGACTAATAAATCTTTATGTTATCTAAATTTTTTCGCCAAATACTAGATCATGGACTTCTCTTTTAATTACTGAATGAAATGAACGCTATACTGGTGCCAAAATAATTATTACTTATTATATTGTCAAATCATGAATTTAGTATTTTTGCAAAATTTTGCATTACCTAACAAAACGATCCTGTAAATATCTGGCAATAGGTATACATATGTTATACATACATATCTTGATGTAAAGTATTTCCTAAAAGATTTTTTCCAAGTCGATTGTTTATAATGCAAATAATACAACTTGATTCAGAATTTATATGATTACCATTACTCCAAAAACATATAACTTGTAGTTATAATACCTAACAACACATATATAATAATACTAGTAATTTAAGGACAGAAATTAAAAAAGCAGATTATATATAAAAAAAATCAAAACTGAAATATATTCTTATAAACAAAAATATTTATAATGTTAAGAAATAAATGAAACACTAAGGAACAAATAAAATAATCTAAATTTCACACTGTATTACAAAAAAATATATTTACTGCGACTAGTTTCGCCTGTTAGAACATTATCGAGCAAGTAATATACAGATTACAATCAGACTACAAGTAAGAGATTAAAATAGAAATAATGAGTGCTAAGAATTAAGATATAAAGAGGTCATTTGTTTAAATTTAATTGGTCATTAAGAAAGATAACAGAATTGCATGCATTCCAAGAAATTTAGTTTTTGACATTTGTTACATATGTTAAGAATTTCCGGTTTAAAATCTTTATGTACAAAGGGTACTAGGAAAGTTTTGCAATACAGCTTTGTCTATTTAACTTTTTCAAAGTAATTTCTTCTATACTCAATACACCTCTCCATCCTCCGAAACCAATCTTTAAACCAGTTCTGCCAAGTTTCACTAGGGAGTAAAGCACACTCGTTGTCCTAAGCCCGCAGAAGGTCCTCATCACTGGAAAGCCGTCTCCCTTTTAGCTTCATTTTTACATGCGGGAACAGTGCAAAGTCGCAGGGAGCAAGATCTGGACTGTAGGCAGGGTGCTTGGGAAGTTTCAATCGTGTCGTGGTCAAATATTCGGTGCAGGCTTTTGGCGCGTTAAGCTGGAGCATTATCGTGATGGAGGAACCAGGTGTCCATTCTTGACTTTGGCCACAGGTTGTTCATAGATCCAATAACTTTAGGCAGGCGCTGTTCAGTATACCACTTAGCTGTGACTGTCTTCTCTGTGTCCAAAACGACGCGTTCCACAATTCCACTCGATTGGAAAAATGCAGCTATCATTTTCTTCTTTACAGATCGGAATTTTCTGACAACTACGAATGTATTCTCATCATCAAAGACCCAAACTTTGTTTTGAGCTTTAGTCGGCACATCGTAATAGTACAGCCAAGTCTCGTCACCTGTCACGATTTTGTTCACATACCGAGATTGTTCTTTATTAAACTTTTTTAGCATTTCCCGGTACTAAGTCATACGTTGTGTCATCTGCTCTCCAGTCAGTCGATGCGGCACTCAGAGAGAACAAAGTTTCTTCACGTGCAAACGATCATGCGATCGAACGAATTGCTGGTACATTTAAGCCTGAAGTACCCTTTATCTGTTGGTAGATCACTCGCCTGTCCTCGCCAAGCATTTTACTCACAGTAGTAGAGTTTTCCTCCGTAACTGACGTTCGTACCCTCCCGGCCTCTCAGCATTCTCCACAGTTAAATTTCCCCTTTGGGATTCTCTATACCACCTGAACATCGTTGTGCGATGTGGACAAACATCACCTAGTGCAAGAGTCATTTCTTCGAAGCAGTGGTCTATGTTTAAACCACGCACGAAATTCTAACGCAAAACTGCCCTTATCTCATTTTATGACCACTATGCCATCGCAAGCACTTTACACTCTCACTGCTAATGAATAACTGAGCCCATCGACATGGCGCGGCGGCTGCTATGCACGTATGAACATGTCCTTCCTACGATTCATTGTTGCGTCATATTGCAAAACTTTCCTAGTACCCTTTGTATTACATTCAGGGCGTTGAAGTTTATAAACACCGGAATTGTTACATCACCCCAGGTGCTTGTAATTTTATTATTATTATTTTTATTATTTAATGCGCCCAGCAAAATATAAAGATATATATATATATATATATATATATATATATATATATATATATTAACAGAGAGATAGATAAAGAAAAGGAATCAGTAACAAGACAATAAAGTATATGTTCCAATAAACCACTAAGTACGTTCGTATGAACAAGGAGACGTACGTAACCATAAAATCGTCAACACCTGTATTTATATGCGAATTCACCGTCCGCTTGACGAGCAATAATTTGCGCATGCATTATATACTCTAAGTGAGTGTTACCTGTATATTGCATTTTGTTCTGAAGTAAAAACCAGGCTAATTGCAAATTAAACACTCACGCTTTTGCGCAAAACCGATTTTTATGGCAAACAAAAAATCGACTGCTTTTAATTTAATACAAGGGCATATGTCACCATTTTTACATATGATAGATTTCAAAATCCATTAAAAATATAAACAATGTACACAGTATCCGGTAAGTAAATTAGCCCAGGCAGTTTTAACATATTATCGTACTCTCGCACAAAGATAATTGTACATATTTCTTAAATACACATACTGTCAGCCTACTTAATAAAAATATTTTTTCTGGTTTCATTCATAGTATTAAGTTTCGGGGTCGCTAAAGCCTTACCGAACTCATAATATTTACCCGTGATCGCTAAATTTTAGGATGGCGAAGGGGTTGTATAATGCGTTTATATCAATAAAATATGTTCAGAATTGTTAGAACCCCCAAAGAATATGTTTGTGATAACGTATTTACCGATTTTAGTTTAGTATCTTACAGTAGTGGTGTACTAATTTTATACTCTACACTTCTTTGCTCCATGAGCAAGACCAAATATATTATAGACAGTGACAAAATTTTTATAGAATCTTTATTAGGGACTGGTTTGTATTCTCAAAGCAAAATAGTTAGAAAAACAAAAGCTTTTCAAGCTGAACAGCGATAAGGATTGCAACATTCATCAAAAAAGTTTGCCCTTTGCGATTGTCAACATTGTCATCGGCCACGCAAAACCACTGAAAGGGTGGATAGAAAGTTATTAATATTACTTTGCAAACAGACAAGCTTTAGTCAGAGAGTTGTTACATCTTCAACAGTCCTTTTATGTAAAGGTGTCAGGGCGAACCTTGCGAACTCAATTATACGCTGCTGGATTAAAATGTCGCCGGTCTGCAAAAAAAGGTTCTCGCTGTACGCACAACAAACAAACATTTTCTTTAATTTTTAAGAAGTCATAAAATAAAAAAATTAAATGTTTAACGAATATCTAGAACTACTACAGCAAGACCATCATATCCTTAGAAAAATCTGCGCACACTTTCGGTATTACTCGTACTCAGTCGCCAGTGTGTCGCTCGCTTCGGTGATTAGGTACATTCCCAACAGAAAGGCGCGGTTTTATTTTGTACTACGCGACGCCAAGAATAAGAATTTAGAAAATTTTTATTTATTAATATATGTTATACTGGTCCAAATGGAATGTAAATTATTAATTAATGAGGCTGCTAAGTGTTATTTAATAGTGTTCTATTGAGGATGTACTATGAAAGTAAATCTTAATATGATTAGGTAGATAATGTAATTACAAAATTTTTTAATAATACCCAGTAATTAGAAGCAAATAGCTTTATTTCAAAATGATTACATAATTACATAATAAATTACATAATAAAACACATTCACAAAGCAATGATTACTAAGTTATTCTGAATCATCGCTGAAACCAAAATCACTGTCAGATGTATCAGCACCCACGTTTATAATTAGTGACTCCGTAAGAACATCCATAAAAACTTCATTTTGTTTATATTCATCTTCGATATCTCTTATATGAGTGCAAAGTTTGTTCCAGTCATTTACTGTAATGCTTTTAAATTTTTCTTCCGCTAGCCTTTTAGCGTCCTCTAATTTAAATGTGACATTTTGTGATGCCACAAAATTTTTCACAGTCGCCCAAATCATTTCGATTGGATTTAGTTCAGGGTGATACGGAGGTAATCGTAAAGTTGTATGACCGTGTGCCTCCAAAATTGCGTCTATTTTATATCGTAAGTGTTGTTGTTTATTATATTTTATTAACATATATAACTGGGCTTTCGTCATATCAGATGTACAGGCAATACCTTTTTCGGTCAACCAGTGTAACATGTTTTGCTTGTTTGCATTAGAATTAGGCGCTGGATTTATCTGAACATTGTGGTATGGAGCATTGTCAATAACTAGTACTGAATTTTTTGGTAAATTTGGTATTAGTTTTTCAACGAGCCATTTTTGGTAATTTTCGAAATTCATTTCGTGATGGTAATCACCGGATTTTGTTCCGGATTTAAAAAGTAACAAAGCGTTTTCTACAAATCCATGGTTCTCACCTCCAGCGTGCAACATAATTAAACGCTGGCCCTTGGAGATTGTCGAAAATAACCCATTTCTTGACTTGTCTGTCCAACTTTTCGATTTTGTATGGCCGCTATGAATATAGGATTCATCCATATAAATAGTTGGACGATTTTGCCGTCGATATACATCTATTTTTCGTAAAAAATTTGTACGAATGTTTCTGATATCTGGTTTTTCTTGTAATATCTTGCGATTGTTTTGTGTAGCACAGAATCTAAAACCAAGCTTCTTTATAATTTTTCTTAAGGATTCTCGGCCGCCCGGAAAATTTATATCTTCTTTAAGTTTTTGTAGTAAATTTTTAATAGTAATCCGCTGATTATTTGTCTTGTGGAAATTATAAATAATATGTTTTATTTGGTATAGGTCAATGTCGTCTATTGAATCCATTACTAAACATTTCCTCGATCTTTTCTTTTTTGGCGATTTGAAAACTGGTAGTTGTTCTGTGTTCTCTTTCTCATTTCGTTCTGGTTCTGCTTGATATTCGTTCCCCTCTTTTAAAATATTATAGACAGAAGCTCTTGAAACACCAGTTGCTCTTGCTACGTATTCCTTTAATTCGCTTTTTGTACAATTTCTTATGTCTGTTTCGTTATCTGAAATTGTCTTTAAAAACTTAAAAACATTAAACACGACTTCACGGGTTTGTGAATGCAGTCCTTTTCCACCTCCTAAGTTGGACATTATTAATTATAATAAATAAAACAAATAATAACCAATTATAATGCAAGACCTCAATTACTCACTTTGACTAACCGTAACTTAACAACTTAACCACGCAACGATCATAAGCACACTGAGGACACAAACAGCTTACCGATGACTCGGAGTGTACCACCCGGCACGCCTACGATGCGCAGTAGATTTTTGTCCAAGGATATGATGGTCGTGCTGTACATAACATTCACTTAACTTGCAACGCTAGATACAAAGTGATGCAACCAAAAATATCCCTTCACATTACCCGTAAATCACCCTATTATTAATAAGGGATTAGCAAGGTAGCAAGAATTATCGCCATCACAAAGGAGAAAATATTAGAATAAATAATTAAATATTTTCTATAGTCAATATACAGTTTTTATTATATATACATTTTATTTGTATGATTGAGTTGATTAAAAAATGTTGTGTGCGTTAAATAGCACCACGTTGGACTACGCAAAAATTGTTTTGATTGAATGCCAAAAAATGTTATTCTATTTATTTATTTATCTTTTACCTAATCTTTTATTTCTCTCTTGTCTCGGAAAATGGTCATTCGTGTAAATTCTTGTGGTTGAATTAGGGTGTTATATTTAAGAGAATGTATATATATATATATATATATATATATATATATATATATATGTATATATATATTCATTCTTTTAATGAAGCATCAACCTGAAACTGTTTCGGGTCGACGCTTCACTACGAAACAACTTCTGAAGAAGATGATCGAAATGTTATCGAAACGTTGAGACGCCGATTCTTTCACGAACTTCTGCCCAATATCACGGGGAGCTCAAGGATCTAATATTACTCATATGTATGTATATATATATATATATATATATATATATATATATAAGTTATTAAAAGTGTTTTGGTCGACCGTGTATAAGATAATCCAAATTAATGAAGTTCGTCGGGTATTCGGTCAACTGTTAATAAAATTAAAAACCAATCTTTTGTTTTATCCTCTATATTTCGCTATAAATTTATAGCTTCATCAGGAGTTCTTGTAATGTCATGATACGGATCCTAAGATTCTTGACGCAGTCTATGGTAATTTTAATTTCTAGATTTAATGTTCTGCTTGCTATTCCATCCTGAAATCTATGTATTTCCAGGTTTAGTCTTCTGTTCTCACAGTGTAGTAAGTTATGAATATTATTGTATCCCTGGTTAAATGTTTTGGGATAATACTATTAGTCCTACATTTTAATAAAAAGGTTTGCCTGTTTAATTTATTAACCAGTTTGGTATTCAACGATGCCCATTGTTTGTTTCATCATTGTACATGTATCACTTCCATATCTGTTTGCTATATCTTGAAAAAAACACCCATCACAAACAAAATCACTTATATACATATATAATAAGTACAGGTGGCTCAAATTCTGTAGCACGGTAGTGTATTTCTAAAATATACACGTTTTCATGTTCTGTAATTTTTACAAACTTTTTGATAAGATACCATTGATCTACTGTTGATAGTTTCGACCGCTAAAGATTAACAAGATTCAAGAATGTACATATTTCAACGAAACTAAACGAAAACTGTTTGAACTTTTTTGGTCACCTAATAAATTGATAAAATTTGTTGAAAATACACAACTCCAAATAAAATATTAATTTAAATAATGTTTTTTTAACAAATCCGTTCTAATTTAATCTAAGAATACTAATACCATTATGCAGCTTATGTAATGTAGATCCAAATAAAATGGCGAAAATTACAGTAGTTAGGAAAGCAGCAATTAGAAGTAATAGCAAATATTTCTCCAATCTTGTCCGCTTTTTCCAGTACGTGTATCTGCAATAAATGTATAAATGAAACAATTAATGATACATGGAAATTAAATTAATTTATATTATATACGAGGGCACCTAGAAAAAAATCTACTTAGCCATAAAAGAAACAACCATTTGTGCGTTGCCTGGTAGCGTTTAATAATGACATTTTTCTAGCTATACGTTAAATACGATTTCAATTCGACCATAATTTTATACTTTATAAAATGTTTTGTAAGAAAATTTAATTTGGTGAAAATAAAATATCATTTTTGTCCAATGTCACCCGGAACTAGATAGGTCTTTTGTTTCATTGAAGGGTGGAAAACTTTCTTGATTACCCTCGTATATACTAATTACATATTTCCACATAGCGCTCTTAAATATAAGCGTTCCAATTATTAATTGACTGTTTTTCACAATATACATATAATATACAATATTTACTTTGTTAATGTCATATATGTATAAATTTTATTGTTTATTTAATTCATTTATCGTATGTCTATAGCTATTATACAATATTGTATACGCTCAACCGAATATTCCATAGCGCCTATATAATGCAGTGGTTTGCAACATTGCTGTACCCGTGCCAGTCGATAATATTACCATTGTTCTTCATTCCAATTTAGCGCGAGTGTGACCATTTGACTTCTTCCATCCCTAAACATCGTTTTTCCCATCTCGTGACGCACTATACCAACACAATACAATATAGCGGATAAGTTTTCTTAATACACGAGGACTGCATCATGAGTCATAAAAAGAAATTCAAATAAGCGTATGCATAAAGAGATGGATACTTCCACAAACGCCATTCATACAGTCACGTAGGACTGGTTACTACATAAACCTTATAATGTAACCGAACTTATACATAAAGTGCATGTAAACACGTTAGAACGATACCTCTGGGCGAAAATATTTATTTGCAAATAAGCGGGATAATGTCTATACATTTTGCAGTAAAAGCTGATTCTTATTAAGACTTAATATACTCGTATGTAGAGTTACAAACCATTGCTCAAAGGGTGTTAGTGTCTGTTTATAATAATCTGGAAATTTATTATGAAAGCAAAAATAGAGTAATATTTTATATTATTATTTTATAATAAATTTCTAGATTTCTAAAATTAAAGTAATTTTTAACAGAGCAACTTACAAAACGCATAGTTACTCAATTAATACGCCTTCGTACTTTAATTCCGGAAATTCACAAATTTTTGATTACATTTTTTCGAGATACGTACAAAACTCCGTAATACAAGTTAACACCTCAGAACAAAGACACACACGCCATTACATACATATATATCAGTGACGAAACCTCTTCTACATTCTCGGCACACGCCTAATGAAGCGCTGATCGAATTTCTGCAGTATAGACATTAATTGTGTTTTACAGTATTTGCAAGTGAGATACTGACTCGCTTAGAAAGTAGTATTAATGTTCTCCCGAGGGGGAGACATTAATTTATCAACAGACTGTACTTCAAGCTATTGAAATGTTTTGGACTTTATTGCTGTAAAGATCTATGAGGATAGTTGGGAAGGCCAAAGGGAGGGGGGAATTAATTAAAGAACAGTATTCGAATTAAACTAAGAAAGAAAATTACGCTGAATCTTGCCAGCGTCGTATACAAGGTATCCGAGCAAAATTGAATAATTTAAGCCGTTCAGTGTTCTTTAAGTCATGTTTAAGAAGTGTAAACCTTGTTAATTGCGTAAAAAATCTAATAAAATATAGTCGTAAAGAGTATTAATTTTGTTTTGAGAGTCTCGATACTTTTGTTCCACCAGTTTTTATATTATATTGAAACACTTCATTCATATATTAAAGTTCTTAGCGTATTTATACTACTTTAACTATAAGATTCAAAACAGAAAATATACTTACCTTAAAAATAGCATATTACAATGGACTTAAATGAGGAACACTTTTCTATTTATTACTGTTTAAACAAACCGCACAATAGATTTGCTTCACACACTATGAAAACACAGTTTTTTTTGTGTACAGGTAATAAAAAAAGTTTCCATTATACATGCCCGTGTTGTTAACGTGTTATGTAATATGTAATATAGTGATAGAAATTTGAAACCGAACTATTCTTTTTGTTTCAGTTTAAACGTACACTATACTATAAGTATATTTTGTAAATCATGCAATCTCAAAGCTTTTCGTAAAGGAAAATCGTACGTGTTTTTATTTTTGATCATATATTTTGAAAACTGTTTCTTTAAACTATGAATTCCGGTATATTTTTCCTAGCTGAATATTCATCTACACATTTCTATGATTGTACAATAAAATATCAATTTAATTAGGGTAATTATACAAATCATCTGGCCTAACATTATTTCACATGTATCAGCACATTTGCATTTACACTAATATATTCGAGATACGTTTACATTAATAAATACTTTACATAATGATGTCAAGAAGGAAATCAGCTTCTATATGTAAACAATTTTTCTTTTCCGTGTGAAAAAATTCTTGATAACCTTCTATGAATTTTGTTAATTTATTTATGTACGAGGGAGTACCCAAAAATAACCGGAGTTTCTCATAAAAGCCTGTATTTTAGTTTTTTTTACAAAACAACCTTGGTACCTACAATATACTCCTCCATTTAACTTTATACACTTGTGTAATCGAACTCGTTTTTCGATATAGCTGTTAGTCGTAGTGTCTTTTTTTCCTCTTCCACGTCGTTACGTCTATGTACATTCATGTTCCCATTCAAAACAAAAAAAGTCGCACGGAGCAGGATAGATAGGGGGCAAAGAACTGGTGAACTAATAAGGCTGTGTGAGCAAGTGCATTATCATGGTGGAAAAGCCATTCCTCCATCTGCCACAAATCGGCCCTCCTTCGTCGCATATTATTACAGGGTCTTCTCAGAACCTTCAAATAGAAAGAATAAAAAGCAAAATTTCATAGCCACACGCAGTTCATTTAAGTTCGATATTACAAAAAACGACGAGCAAACGAAAATATTTCTACAAAAAAATGCACTGTAGCAAGAGAAAATGTTATTAGGCGAAAGAACCAACTGCACCGAAAGCAGGATTCACAGCGCTGCCATTCTGGTTATTTTTGGATACCCCCTCGTAAATTAGAGTAATATTTTTGCATTTCTTATTTAATAACGTTGACGTACAAAGAATATGAATGAGATAATTTTATCTGGTAATGAAGCTAATAGTAGTTTAAGTCCGACCCGCTGTAAGATTTGATCCGGCCCGCCAGACATTTTGAAAAATCCAATTAAGAATATATATATATATTTTTTCTTCATATTTTTAAATATTACAGTATACAGTTCTGCGACTTAAGTTTAGTAATTTCACGACTTGTCTATTACTTTTGTCAATATCATGATGATACACTAAGAGCACGTGTTTGAACCGATAGTTCTTTTCTACACGGCATTATTCAAAATACTGACTTTATTTTAAAATAATACGCACACACTAAGACACGAACTATTTACACTTCGAAACTCTGCTTGATTTATGATCTAATGTTATCAAGATTTCCAAGAAAAAGGTCTTTATTTAATCGCGTTTTCCGAGATGTAAAATAATCCTTGTCAATAATTTAGTTTTAAAGTACTTAAATACATAAATACCGAAGAATATACATGTATTATGTTTATCTTTTACTTAATACTGAAAATATACACGCGTGCAAACAATTACGGCCGACGGACTTTTATAAATATTTATATATCAGAGTTTCATCTTTCAGAACTAAAAAAATAGTTAAAAAACTTTTGAATGAAAGTGAGATATAAGCGAATAGAACTAAAGACAGCTAAGAGGATAGGAGGATGGAAGAATATGTAAGTAATATTATTACTGATAATTTAAATGAACAAAAAATTATTATTTAACAGATTTTTTAAAATAGTCACTTATTTTAGACTGTTTATAAGACAAAGTTACGTAAATATCATTCAAATACATTTCTACATTAGCCAGGCTGTTCAAAATGTTATCTGGAGCTTCATTCATTTGTAAAAAATTACGTACAACATCTATATTTTGCACAACCTTTACAATGGGCACTTGCGG
>JAVIWB010006925.1:0-129900 GCA_031893035.1 Dermolepida albohirtum | reverse complement strand
ATCAAGGAACGTGTGCTACTGAAGAGCCTGGAGTGGAGAACCTTTTCAAATACCTTAGTAAAGTTAGAGATGATGGAGATAGGTCTGTAGTTGCTAATTACAGCACAGTTATATTGTATTAATTGTAACTCCCAACTTTATCGCACCTAACGGCAATATAAATATTGTATTTAATTTGTCATCACTTCCTGTCGACATTTCATACGATTCATGTGATCATTCGTGATCGGAAAACATTCCTGATTTCAACTATAAATGTTATTCGAACATGCTGAAGGAGTTGTGGTAATTAAAGATAATATAGAGTAAAGGTATTTGAATATTGACTAAGCGCTTGTATATTAACTAATTAATATAAAAAAATATGATTTTATGAAAGATTTCTAGGCAAAAAGTTTATAATTGTTTAAAAAAATTTGAGAATGATGTAAAATCATTACATAGTTGAAGTATAATAACATTTTCTGAAATAAAATAAGCATAGAGAAGGGTTTTCTACAATTAAAATTGTAATAATATAAAAATTTGGATCCGGCACGTTCAGGTCGTAAGCGAATAACAACTCACGTCGACGATGAGCGTATGAAATTACTGAGTAAACGAAATAGGAGACTGACAGCACCCGAAATCGCCGCAGAAATAAATCACGGCCGTGCAAGAAAAGTTTCTGTTACTACGGTGATAAGATTAAAAGCTGTAAATCTTCACGGCCGCATTGCTGTAACCCTTACTTCGACGGGGGAACAGGCAAAAACGACAATAATGGTCGAAACACACAGAGATTGGAGACTGGATGACTGGAAAAGGTTCTGATGGACAGATGAATTAAAGTTTGAAGTGTTTGGACAATCGAGGCGTGCTTTCGTAAGAAGAGCGAGTGGTCCAAGAATGCCGGGGGATTCTATAGTGCCAACTGTCAAACAAGGAAGAAGTTCTGTGCTTATTTGGTTGTCTTTGCTACGCCGGCACAGGGGACTTGAAGCGAATCGAGGGTCGTTTACGAAAGGAGGGTTATTTAGAAGTATTGCACGAAAATGCAATACCATCGGGGCTACGTTTAATCGGCAAAAATTTTGTGTTTATACAGCATAAACGACTACAAACACTCAACAGTAATAGCGAACAAAACAATAATACCTTACAAATAATGACATGACCACAGCAAAGCACCGACTTAAATCCCATAGAATTATTATGGGACGAATTGGACAGGAGGGTCCAAAAAGTGTGTTCTACCTCAACAAATCATTTGTGGAATGGAATAGTATACCAAATAGAGTTCTTGAAAAACTCGTAAAATGGATGCCTAGAATTGTACGGGCTGTTCTTCGAGCAAAAGGGAGTTTCATCAATGAGCGGAACGTTTAAGATATCTTTGTTTATTTAACGTTAGAATTATTTTAGTTTTTATTATTATACTTTATAAACATCTAAAGGCTGTTTTAAATTGTGCGTTTTTTTAAGAATAAATAAAATAAATAATAATAATAATAATAAATAAATAAAATTGTCTGGGCATGTGGGCATTTATAAAAATGGCTTCGTACACGGTACAACAACGTGTCAAATTGTTGAATTATTTTATGAAAATCAGGGTTCTGTGAAAAGAGTTTTTAGAAAATTAAGTGAATTTTATGGTTTACATAATCGTCCATCTGAAAGCACTATTGGTCGAATTATTGAAAAATTTCAAGAGATTGGTTCCGTGGAAGATCAAAAAAGTGAAAAATATAGTCGTAGTGGTCGTTCACAAGAAAATATTGGCTTGGTTCGTGAAAGCGTTGCTGCAGATCCTGAAACGTCCATTAGACGATGTTCACAACAACTTGGACTTAGTGGATCAACAACATGGCGTATTTTACACAAGGATTTAGCTCTAAAGGCATATAAGGTTCAAATAACACAGGAACTGAAGCCATTAGATCATTTAAAACGTCATTCAATTATCAATTTCATCAATGAACAACCAGCTGATTTTTCTCAAAAAATAATGTTTTCCCATGAGGCACATTTTGAACTTGGTGACTATATTAATAAACAAAATTGCCGTATCTGGGGTGAGGAAAATCCACGAATTATTCATGAGAAACCTATGCATCCTAAACGAGTTACTGTTTGGTGTGCATTATGGTCAGGTGGTGTAATTGGACCTTACTTCTTTGAAAATGCTGCTGGTGAAGCTGTAACTGTCAATAGTGATCGATATCGTCGGATAATAACCGAATTTTTGTCGCCTGAATTAATGAATATTGATCTAGAGCATATGTGGTTTCAACAGGATGGCGCTACACCTCACTTTGCATACGAATCAATTGATTTATTGAGAGAAAAATTTCCTGGACGTGTAATCTCAAGAAACGGTGATGTTAATTGGCCACCAAGATCATTTGATTTGACACCGTTAGACTATTTTCTTTGGGGCTATGTGAAAAGTCAGGTTTATAAAAACAATCCACAATTAATTCTTGCTTTGAAAGATGAAATTATTCGTGCCATTGGTGAGATAGAGTCTCAATTATGTTAAAATGTCATTGAAAATTTTAACAAAAGAGTGGACGTCTGTAGAGGAGACCATTTGGCAGATATTTTTCGCGTATAAATGTCATAACTGATATTTAAATTGCCAATAAAAAGTTTTTGAAAGTGAATGCGAATTATGTTTTATTTATTCTTTAAAAAAACCGCGAAATTTGAAACAGCCTTTATAAGCAATAATTGCAAAATTGTAAGTTTTGGCATAAATTAGTTTAACTGTTTTCCCTTTCTATAAATGTATTTGAGTGTCCTAGCTAATATGGATATTAGTATACATGGGATAGTGAATAAAAATATTCATAAACGGAAATTTTCATATAAAGAAGCTTCGCTTGTACGTAAATGCAGAAAAAGAGGTCAAGAACTATTTCAATAAGGAATTAATGTATGGACTACTGAATATATAAAGGCAAATATGTTAATAAGCTGAGGTTCAAGTACAAATTTAAAAAATGAGGTATTATCTTGCATACGTTATTTTAATATTAATTAAAATAAAAAATAGTATAATTCGAGTTATTTAAAATTATAATTAATTATTAAAGTATTTAAAAGTTTAACGTTTGTGTGTAATGTTTAATATTTTTATTACAGTTAAATTTTGTACTCAAATACCAGGTCGGCTGAAAAGTCCCCGGTCTGACACATAGATGGCGTTACTGTTATTAAATCCATATGTTTTTTAGATAGTACTAACCTTCAAACGACACGTGTCAAAATTTGACAGCAATCCGACCATTAGTTACTGAGATATTGCGTTAAGAGTGAAGCTACTTTTGTTATTTAAAAAAATGGAAAAAAAAGAATTTCGTGTGCTGATAAAGTACTGCTTTTTGAAGGGAAAAATACCGTTGAAGCAAAAGCATGGCTTGATGAGGAGTTTCCGGACTCTATGCCAGGAAAATCAACCATAATTGATTGGTATGCTAAGTTTAAACGTGGTGAAATGAGCACCGAAGACGGCGAACGCAGTGGACGACCAAAAGAGGCTGTCACCAACGAAAACATCAAAAAAGTTCGCAAAATCATTTTAAATGACCGTAAAGTAAAGTTGATCGAGATAGCTGACATCCTAAAGATATCAAAGGAACGTGTTGGACACATCGTGCATGAATATTTGGGCATGCGGAAGCTCTGTGCAAAATGGGCGCCGCGCGAGCTCACATTCGATCAAAAACAACAACGAGTTGATGATTCTGAGCTGTGTTTGAAGCTGTTAAATCGTAATAAAACCGAGTTTCTGCGTCAATATGTGACAATGGATGAAACATGGATTCATCACTACATTCCAGAGTCCAATCGACAGTCAGCCGAGTGGACTGGACGCGATGAACCGGCTCCAAAGCGTGGAAGGACGCAACAGTCAGCTGGAAAAGTTATGGCGTCAGTTTCTTGGGATGCTCATGGAATAATTTTCATAGATTATCTTAAAAAGGGCCAGTCCATCAACAGCGACTATTATACAGCGTTATTGGACCGTTTGAAGAACGAAATCGCAAAAAAACGGCCCCATAAGAAGAAGAAGAGAGTGCTGTTTCACCAAGACAATGCACCGTGTCACAAATCAATGAAAACAATGGCCAAATTAAGTGAATAGGGTCTCGAATTACTTCCCCATCCACCGTACTCTCCAGATGTGGCCCCCAGCGACTATTTCCTGTTTGCAGACCTCAAGAGGTGATCGCCGAAACTGAGGCCTATTTCGAGGCTAAAGACAATTCGTACTACAAAAATGGTATCGAAAAGTTGGAAGAACGCTATAATCGGTGTATCGCCCTCGAAGGCAACTATGTTAAATAATAAAATCGAATTTTGCCAAAAAACTGTGTTTTACTATGGTAGACCGGGGACTTTTCAGTTCGACTGTTATATCTATTTTATCGCATTTAAAAATAACGTTAAAAACAATAACAAAATAGTTTTATAATAAACCGGCATTACAAGCAAAGTACAAATTTATCATTTCATTTTAATTCCGTGCGAATGTACGTTTTAAATAAACCGCATTACAAGCAAAGTATTTATCTTGCCCCGACCAACTTCATGCTTGATCTATGTATATCCCTACTAAACACGAATATTTGAGGCCCGGCCACTCATTGCCTCTCATTGAAAATTTATAACGCACTACAGCAGTCAAAAAAATTCTCAATTTCTATGGAAATTACAGTAAAGTATTAGCTACATATTTAAGATAACAAAGAAGAAAAAATATTCAAAAAGTTAATAGATTTTTCTAACTTTATTGTGAGATTTTTGAATTTTTTAATAATATAGAAAGCATTATTAATAGGATAAATTAAGTATTTATTTAATGATATAAAGATGTCTAAAGGTTTACATTCTTCTTGTACAGTTTCTCAATATTTCCTCCACGCAAATAATATGTTTTAAGTTTTAACAGGAGTATTTTTATTGTTTCAAGTAGATATTATTTAGATATCAATCTGAAGCCAATTTAAACTGAGCCTCTCATCGAATCACAATCGCCGAACTACCGAATATACTCGAGGCTGACATTCTCGGCCCGAATCGCAAATAACAGCAGTTAAACTTGGGGGAATTACAAAGTTAGGTTAAATATTTTAATATTTGTTTAGTGATATTTTCAGTGATTTAAAAATTGTGAATATGGATTTAGAAAATGTAAGAAATACACAAGACATTGTAGATTTTTTAATAAGAAATACGTTCGTTGTTCTATCGGTAGAAGATCAATTATATGTCAAAAACCTTCCAAGACCAAACCCTGATTTATCAAAATCTCTTACAATACACGGTAAGTCTAACAGAAATTTCAATAATTCGTGGTATAACAAATGTAATTGGTTATGTGGTAGTATAAAAAGAAACAGATTATTTTGTTGGGCATGTATAATTTTTTCCACAAATACAGATAGTATTTGGAGTAAAACGGGTTATTTTGATCTTAAAAACTTGTCGCGATCAGTAGAAAAACATACTAAATCCAAACATCACATTTTAGCTACTTGTAAATTACATATGTTCGGAAAATATAATATCGCGGATGCGATAGATAATGTGAGGCGCAATCAAATGGAGAATTACAATAAAGAAGTTAGCCAAAATCGAGATATATTAAAGCGTTTAATTGATATTACTATATTTCTTTGTACACAGGAATTATCTTTCAGAGGACATAATGAAACAAATACTTCTGCAAACAGGGGAAATTTTAAAGAACTTGTTTTATTAACGGCAAAACATGATACCATTTTACAAAAATTCTTAGATGATAGCTCTGTATTTTTTGGCACATCGAAAACAATTCAAAACGAATTAATAGAATCAATTAATTTTATTGTAAAGAAAAAAATAGATTGTGAAATTTTTAATTCAGAATATTTTTCATGGCAAATAGACGAAACAACAGATATAACATGTAATTCGCAATTGTCTATTATTGTAAGATACACGATCGAGGGTAATATTGTTGAAAGGTTTTTAGGATTCTTTGATGTAAGTTCAGGTCGCACCTCTGATGATTTATTTAAATTATTAACTAATATTTTTGAAAAATTTCAGTTTAATAGTAAACTAATTGCTCAAACGTATGACGGAGCGGCAGTTATGGCTGGGCATGTGAACGGTTTACAAACAAAAGTTAAAGAAATAGCTCCTCAAGCAATATTTACACACTGCTATGCACATGTCTTGAATTTAGTGTTAGGAACATCTTGTAAGTCCATAACGTCTGTAAGAATATTTTTTTCAAATTTGTCAGGGTTTTCATCTTTTTTTTCCAAATCCACTAAGAGAACTCATGTGTTAAATTTAATCTGTCAAAAACATATACCATCAAACGCATCTACTCGTTGGAATTTCACTTCTAGGGCTGTTTTTACAATTCATGCGAACAAAAATAAGTTAATTGAAGTTTTTGATTTCATTGCAGAAAGTCCTGACTTTGATAGCATATCTATACGAGAAGCTTTTGGATTAAAAAATCTTCTTCTGGATAATGATTTTAATTTTCTTTTAGATACTTTTAAGTTAATGTTTGGACAAACTGACGTTGTATTTTCAATATTACAAAACAAACTAACTGATGTTATTTATGCCAGAGATCGTTTACGTTTTTTGCTTGATAAGTTTAGAGAATTTCGGGAGTGTGATACATATTTCAGTACTGTATACGAAAATTCGGTGTCTGACGAATCTGTTGCACATAAAAGGCGTAGAATTGATGACGTTCCAGATACTAAACAAAATTATAGAAAATTATTTTTCGAAATTCTAGATACGTTTATTAGTCAAATTGAAATTAGATTTATTGATTTAGAAAAACTTGCTTTTTTTGATTTATTAACAGAAAGTAAATTTGAAGAATATTCGAAGGCATTTCCTCAGAGGCTCTTAAATAATTTGTTTGAACAATATAAATTTTTTGATCAAATTCAATTAAAAAATGAATTAGCTGTTATTTATAGTGACATGCAACTCCTTGGTAATTCTAAAACACCATGTGAAATGTTAAGATTTATGCACGAACAAAAGTTAGCCATCTGTATGCCAGAACTTTTTAAATTGCTAAGTATAGTAGTTACCATACCGGTAACTTCCGCGTCCGTTGAGCGAAGTTTTTCCACATTGAAACGTATAAAATCGTATGTTAGAAATACAATTGGACAACAAAGACTTAGTAACTGTGCACTAATTGCAATCGAAAAGGAATTGGTTAAAACGATGACGAGGGATGAACGATTTTATAATGATGTAATTGATTATTTTGCTAACACAAAAAACCGGAGGATACCTTTGCTATACAAGAAGTAAAATCTATTAAATGTAATTCTACGTGCAATGCCAATAAAGGAAATTCTCTGTATTTTAAAATATTTTCATGCATGTGATTTTGAAATTTTGTTATTGGATTGTTGTTGATTTATATATATACATATATATGTATATATTTGTTATATTATTAAATTTTATATTATAATAGGAATGTATTTATTTTTTATTTTTAAATCCTAGAAGATTGAGTTCTTATTTTTGATTAATGTTTTTAGAATTTGTTTGATTTTTTAGAATATTTATTTTCGTTTCACAAGGGTTTGCTTTGAAACTTCGTTTTCCCTTAAAAATCGAATGGGGCGCGATATAGGGCTCAGTTCACGTCTGGCAGCCCTGTTTGTACTGGAAGCCCTATATATATATATATATATATATATATATATATATATATATATAAACTGTTTTTATATGTAGTAGGTATATAGAGTTTATTAATCAATTGTAAACAATTTTGAATATTTATTATTCTATCTGCCTCACCATGTCAAATACTCACGAGCCGCCACTGACCTATATATAGTAAAAATATATATATAAATATATAGTCTGTCGCGGAGAAAGCCGAACTTTTTTAAAATAAAATTAAAAGCTTACTATTTTGGTAAAATTCATTTATTTTATTCAAAGTAGTCGCCTTCGGCTTCAATGCAACGTTTTGCACAGTCAATCAACATGTCGAATGAATTTTTAAGTTCACCTTTGGACATGTCCTTCAAGATGAACGCTGTCGACGCCTTTTTAATGGCTTCGACGTCGGCATAACGCTGTTCTTTCATCGGCAAATGTAGTTTGGAGAATGAATAGAAATCACAGGGGCGCAAATCCTGTGAATATGGTAAATGGTTGGTGGTTTAAGTGCCATTTGTAGTTAGAAAATCAGTGATAAGCGTCGAGCGATGAGATGGTGCATTATTATGTAACAAACGCCAGCTACCATTTTCATGATATTGAGGGCGCACACGACGAATACGCGCCAAAAAACGCTTCATAACACCAAGATAATATATGCGAGGGTAGCCGTTTACATTTCGGGAATAGCAAACAAAAAAGAATTTTTTATTATCGAAACTAGTTTTAATTGCTTTTCAAAGTATTCTCCTTGAAA
This sequence comes from Dermolepida albohirtum, assembly GCA_031893035.1. Lineage (NCBI taxonomy): Eukaryota > Metazoa > Arthropoda > Insecta > Coleoptera > Scarabaeidae > Dermolepida > Dermolepida albohirtum. The sequence continues at coordinate 121,442 of JAVIWB010006925.1, read as the reverse complement.
ATCAATGCACTTTTGCATTCGTTTAAACCAATCCGAAAGGCATTGCTGCCACTGCGAAGGCGGTATCTCCAAAATATGAGTTTTTAATGCCTCAACTGCCTCTTCCCGCGTGGAAAACCGTTGACCACGAAATTTATTCTTCACGCGTGGAAACAAAAAGAAATCACAGAGTACTAAATTAGGGCTGTACGGCGGATGGCTCATCAATTCAATGTTTTGCCCGGTCAAATATTCAATTGTTTGAACCGACCTGTGAGAGCTCGCATTGTCATGGTGGAGAATGATCTGACGCTTTCGGTTTGTTTTCCTTATTTCTTTAAAAGCTTTTGGCAAACAAATAGTTCTGTACCATGAGGAATTTACCGTTCTAAAACTTTCTAAAGGCACGGTTGCAACGTGACCGTTTTTTTCGAAAAAACAGGCGGCCATTTGTTTTGTTGTGCTTCGAACGCGAACAACTTTTGTTGGTTTTGGCTCATCTTGGAATACCCACATAGTCGACTGCTCTTTACTATCGGGTTCATATGTATAGATCCAAGATTAGTCACCTGTGACGACTTTATAAATGTTCTTTGAGGCACCGCCATTGTATTTTTTGTGCATTTCTTGGCACCAAACGACAGGAATCCTTTTGTGAGCGGTTGTCAAATTATGTGGTACCCAACGTGAACATAGCTTTTTAACCGCTAAATGTTCATGCAGGATCTTGTGCACGCTAGTGTTACTAATACCTAGAGATGCCTCGATCTCACGGTATGTCATATGACGGTCTTGCATTATCAATTCAGACACTGCATTAATGTTTTCCGACACAACAACATTTGTGTGGTGCTTCATCACCATATAAAGAATTCCGCTCGTTGATTCATTTTTGTTGATATAATCCACGTCGAAAGTTATGAAAAATAATTGCACGAAAATGATCGCGAGTTAATTCCATTTTTTCGCTGACATAAAATTTTCAAGTTATTGTCAACAATAGAAACAGCGACTGGCAAATAAAACTGTCAAGGTAAATATGTGTCAAAATGTCAAAAAAAAAAAACGAACTTCCCGATGCAATCATCAGATCGGAGGCAACACTAACAGTGTTGCCAGTTCCCGAAATATAAACGGCTACCCTCGTAGCATTGACTGTTTTGACTAGTTGGTACAAACTGAGCACTATGCCTTTCGAATCATAAAAACAAATTAACATTGTCTTCACTGTTTACTTCTCCAAACGGCTTCTTTTCGGTTTTTCTTCGCTTGGATGCTTCCATTCAGAGATTTGGCGCTTAGTCTTTGGATCATATTAAAGACACCATGTCTCATCGCCAATTACAATAGAATACCTGAAGTTTGTATCCATTTTTGAGTCTTGAATCAAGTCTGTACAGTGATGAATTTAGTTGGATGAAATTTTTTCATAATAAAATTTATAAAATAATGAAAAAAATATTTTTTCATTATTTTTCTGTATCAAAAAGCTACGATAAACAACACAAAGGAGTCGTTCGTTAAAAACATAAGTTTAACTGATGAAGGGTGAATCCCTGAAACATATGTATTAAACAGGGTGTTATTAATATTTGAATAATTCCTTTTAACATTTATCTCACATTTGTTAAGAATTTTTTATTACAAAAATTCATTCTTTAAAGCTTCCTTCTTGTACTTTTGAAAACGTGACAAATCCAATCTTCTGTTATTAAGTAGAATATATGAGTACCACATACGTGTATTCGTTATAATTGCTAAGTGACTGAGCAGAATAAACAAATTAAAATTCACTTATAATGCAAATACTGAGTCTTTTTTCCTTGATATTTAATGTCCTCCGATTTAAGTAAATACTCCTAATTATTTCTAAATAAAAACGTATACAAATTATGTAATAAAAGTCAAGAGGAGTTCTTATTATTATGACATGTATATTCCCATATACGTTTAAATATTTAACGTTTTAATAAATTGCCTTGGATATTGTCGAATTAAAATTGAGTGTCAGAAAATTTTACGTTCCTCCTATTTAACAAAAAAAAAACGAGGCATTTATTCTTCTGGATTCATGTAAAACAATTACTTATGTTGTACATATTTTCTTACTTTTCGATTACATTACTTTTAACATCTCCTTTCTTTCATCAAAGATCGAGACATGCGGTTATTATAAAGTGATATGTACATCAAAGCTATTATGGAATGTTTCATGATTTGATGTTATTATGAAAACATGACACAGTGAGGTGGTACATTTGGCATATCGCAAAAACACATCAGGTTAGATGTTCAATGATTATAAAGAAAATAAACGTTAATCGATTATTCTGAAAGTCTGGAAATTAAGTGAGAATTTACGAAGGGAAATAGAACAGTTTTCTAACTTGACAATGAAACAAAAAAAAATAATTTCTGTATTTCACATCGTAAAAGCGCATAAACATATACTATTAAAACCTACTGAGATTTTCATTTAATATCTGTTTCCATAATGCAATTTATAGCATGTTAATATATTCGAATATCGTCGTTCTCTGTTGTCGAGTGGTTAGACACGTGCTCGGTAAGCACGACATCGTTAGTTCGAGAGGGAGCGTTTTTATATTCGCGGAATGAGCGGGTTGTAGAGGGGTGAGTAGGCGCATTGGGGGCGTGGCCTGTGCAGCGACTCATGATTAGTATAAATACGAAGTTTCATTGTTATTAGACAGTTAGTCTTTGAGTTATCGTCAACCAAGTAACATAATCAGGAGTGAAAAGTGAAATATGGAAAAAATCGAATATCGTGCCGTTATAAAGTTCCTTACCAGGCAAGGAAAATCAGTCGCGACCATAATGAATGAGATGTCATTGGTTTACGGCGACTGTTGTCCAGGAAAAACCATGGTGTACAAGTGGCATAGTTTATTTAAACAAGGAAGGGAATCCCTTGAAGACGACCCGAGGCCGGGCAGGAGCATTGTGGTGACCACGCCAGCACTTATCCAAAAAGTTGAACAAATTGTACTCGAAGATGCTCGACTAAAGAAGAAACAACTCGCAGAAATGGTCGGAGTATCCGATACAACAATTTTTAAAATCCTACACGATCATCTCGGCATGTCTAAGGTCAGCGCAAGATGGGTGCCGAGAATGCTCACGCCGCCACAAAAACAACAGCGCGTAGAGTGTTCGCGTGCATTTTTGGACCTCCGTAATGAAGACAAGGATGGTGTATTGAGTGGAATTGTTACTGGAGACGAAACTTGGGTTCATCATTATGAACCTGAGTCCAAACAAGACTCCATGCAGTGGCATAAAAAGAGCACAGCACCTCCCAAGAAATTTAAAGTGTCACAATCAGCTGGGAAACTCATGGCAACGGTATTTTGGGACTCGGAAGGAATATTGTTGATTGATTATAAAGATAAAGGTGTTTCTATAACCGGAGAATATTACGCTTCAATATTAGAGCGACTAAAAGAAGCCATTAAAGAGAAAAGACGGGGAAAATTGACAAAAGGTGTTCTGCTTTTGCACGACAACGCGCCCGTCCACAAGAGCCGCGTTGCGTTAGCTGCCCTGCATAAGGTGGGCTTCGAAATTGTGAATCACCCACCCTACAGCCCAGACCTGGCCCCGAGTGATTATTACCTGTTTCCGAAAATGAAAAAAGAGCTGCGGGGTAAAAAATTTACTGCCGATGATGAAGTCAAGGAGGCAATTTCGGCGTATTTTGCAGATAAAGAGAAATCATTTTTTTATGAGGGTATAAATAAATTAATTGAAAGATGTGAAAAATGTATCCGTCTTGCAGGTGAATATATTGAAAAAGAAAAATAATTTGGATTTTTTATTTCCACCCCTTGTCCCCCATTCCGCGAATATAAAAACGCTCCCTCGTAACTCTAGATGCCCCGAAACTTACCACAGGACAGTCAAAACATTTTAATATTAACTGTAACAGGGTTGCTTCAAAGAAGTCGTTCATAAGCAAAGACAATAAGAAACAAAAGATTAATTATGCAAAAAAATATGAAAGCAGAGATTTTGAATTCTGAAAACAAGTTTTATGCTCCGATGAAAGTAAATTCAATATATTTCTTTCGGATGGCCATTCGTATATAGAAAGGAAGCTAAAAAAATACCTAAAAGAAAAAAAACTTATGTGCGATGAACAACAAAGAGTATTCCGAATAATATCATATCTCCCTCTCTCGACCAATACATAAATGTATTGACCGACAAAGCAAGAACGCTTCTATCTTACAGATCGGAGACTATGTTTCCAGTGTATAATAGACAGAAACTTACATCTAGGCTTTATGCCAATTAAAGAATGTTAAAAAGGAATCATTCTATTATTAATAACACCCTATCAACTACATATGTTTCATCGAATTCACGAATCGTCAGGTTGATTTGTGTTATTAATGAACGATTCCTTCAGAGTGCTTATCATATCATTTCGATACAGAAAATAATGAATAATATCATATCTCCCTCTCTCGACCAATACATAAATGTATTGACCGACAAAGCAAGAACGCTTCTATCTTACAGATCGGAGACTATGTTTCCAGTGTATAATAGACAGAAACTTACATCTAGGCTTTATGCCAATTAAAGAATGTTAAAAAGGAATCATTCTATTATTAATAACACCCTATCAACTACATATGTTTCATCGAATTCACGAATCGTCAGGTTGATTTGTGTTATTAATGAACGATTCCTTCAGAGTGCTTATCATATCATTTCGATACAGAAAATAATGAATAATATCATATCTCCCTCTCTCGACCAATACATAAATGTATTGACCGACAAAGCAAGAACGCTTCTATCTTACAGATCGGAGACTATGTTTCCAGTGTATAATAGACAGAAACTTACATCTAGGCTTTATGCCAATTAAAGAATGTTAAAAAGGAATCATTCTATTATTAATAACACCCTATCAACTACATATGTTTCATCGAATTCACGAATCGTCAGGTTGATTTGTGTTATTAATGAACGATTCCTTCAGAGTGCTTATCATATCATTTCGATACAGAAAATAATGAATAATATCATATCTCCCTCTCTCGACCAATACATAAATGTATTGACCGACAAAGCAAGAACGCTTCTATCTTACAGATCGGAGACTATGTTTCCAGTGTATAATAGACAGAAACTTACATCTAGGCTTTATGCCAATTAAAGAATGTTAAAAAGGAATCATTCTATTATTAATAACACCCTATCAACTACATATGTTTCATCGAATTCACGAATCGTCAGGTTGATTTGTGTTATTAATGAACGATTCCTTCAGAGTGCTTATCATATCATTTCGATACAGAAAATAATGAATAATATCATATCTCCCTCTCTCGACCAATACATAAATGTATTGACCGACAAAGCAAGAACGCTTCTATCTTACAGATCGGAGACTATGTTTCCAGTGTATAATAGACAGAAACTTACATCTAGGCTTTATGCCAATTAAAGAATGTTAAAAAGGAATCATTCTATTATTAATAACACCCTATCAACTACATATGTTTCATCGAATTCACGAATCGTCAGGTTGATTTGTGTTATTAATGAACGATTCCTTCAGAGTGCTTATCATATCATTTCGATACAGAAAATAATGAATAATATCATATCTCCCTCTCTCGACCAATACATAAATGTATTGACCGACAAAGCAAGAACGCTTCTATTTTACAGATCGGAGACTATGTTTCCAGTGTATAATAGACAGAAACTTACATCTAGGCTTTATGCCAATTAAAGAATGTTAAAAAGGAATCATTCTATTATTAATAACACCCTATCAACTACATATGTTTCATCGAATTCACGAATCGTCAGGTTGATTTGTGTTATTAATGAACGATTCCTTCAGAGTGCTTATCATATCATTTCGATACAGAAAATAATGAATAATATCATATCTCCCTCTCTCGACCAATACATAAATGTATTGACCGACAAAGCAAGAACGCTTCTATCTTACAGATCGGAGACTATGTTTCCAGTGTATAATAGACAGAAACTTACATCTAGGCTTTATGCCAATTAAAGAATGTTAAAAAGGAATCATTCTATTATTAATAACACCCTATCAACTACATATGTTTCATCGAATTCACGAATCGTCAGGTTGATTTGTGTTATTAATGAACGATTCCTTCAGAGTGCTTATCATATCATTTCGATACAGAAAATAATGAATAATATCATATCTCCCTCTCTCGACCAATACATAAATGTATTGACCGACAAAGCAAGAACGCTTCTATCTTACAGATCGGAGACTATGTTTCCAGTGTATAATAGACAGAAACTTACATCTAGGCTTTATGCCAATTAAAGAATGTTAAAAAGGAATCATTCTATTATTAATAACACCCTATCAACTACATATGTTTCATCGAATTCACGAATCGTCAGGTTGATTTGTGTTATTAATGAACGATTCCTTCAGAGTGCTTATCATATCATTTCGATACAGAAAATAATGAATAATGAATAATGATAGGGTGTTATTAATAATAGAATGATTCCTTTTTAACATTCTTTAATTGGCATAAAGCCTAGATGTAAGTTTCTGTCTATTATACACTGGAAACATAGTCTCCGATCTGTAAGATAGAAGCGTTCTTGCTTTGTCGGTCAATACATTTATGTATTGGTCGAGAGAGGGAGATATGATATTATTCATTATTTTCTGTATCGAAATGATATGATAAGCATATGAAGGAATCGTTCATTAATAACACAAATCAACCTGACGATTCGTGAATTCGATGAAACATATGTAGTTGATAGGGTGTTATTAATAATAGAATGATTCCTTTTTAACATTCTTTAATTGGCATAAAGCCTAGATGTAAGTTTCTGTCTATTATACACTGGAAACATAGTCTCCGATCTGTAAGATAGAAGCGTTCTTGCTTTGTCGGTCAATACATTTATGTATTGGTCGAGAGAGGGAGATATGATATTATTCATTATTTTCTGTATCGAAATGATATGATAAGCACTCTGAAGGAATCGTTCATTAATAACACAAATCAACCTGACGATTCGTGAATTCGATGAAACATATGTAGTTGATAGGGTGTTATTAATAATAGAATGATTCCTTTTTAACAAAGAGTATTCCGTTTTTCGTTTTGATAGAAAAATTAAATTGGATTTGTTCTTTGTTTTTGTTGCCAGTCAGCATGAGATTGTTAGTTCGAGACTCACTATCCAACTTTAAGTGCCCCAAAATTTATCACAGAACAGTCAGATCATTTTAATATCAACTGTAACCCAGACAGAAACGATTTGTTTTACGAAAAAAATAGTTTTCATGGCAGGGTTGCTACAAAGGAAACCTTCATAAGCAAAGCAAATAAGTAACAAAAGATTGATTTTGCAAAAAGATATGAAAGCAGAGATTTCGAATTTTGAAAATAAGTTTTATACTCCGATGAGAGAAAATTTAATATATTTTGATCGGATGGTCAATCGTATATAGAAAGGAAGCTGAAAAAAGAACTAAAAGAAAAAAACATACGTGTGCCTGTCAAACACGACGGTGTATCGGTAATGGCTTAGGATTGTATGTCCGCTGCTGGCCCTGGGAATCTTTTCTCAATTGATGGCATGATGCCATGATAACAAAGATTATCTTGAAAACTTACAAAAATTAATACAAAGTATTGAAAACTTGGGGATAAAGGAGGGATATCATTTTTACGAAGATAATGAATCCTAGCACAAGGCACTTGATGTGCGCATGTGGTTGGTGTATAACTGCACAAAAGTGTTTGATACCCCTCAACTCCCGATCTAAATGGGATCGAACATCGATGGGCACATTTGGAAAACCAGCTAAAGACGTACAAAAATTACTAATACAAAGAACTTTGAAACTGCGGTTAAAGATGAGTGCGTTAAGATAGACTCATTCGTGTGTAGAAAATTAATGGAATTGATGACAAAGGAAGCTGTTTAAAGTAGTAAAGGCTTGACAATAAAAACATAAGCTTTTTTAATTATTAAAATATATTTTGCAGCACTGTCCAAGGTCTTGTTTGACTTAAGTTTTGGTAATTTGGTAAATTAAATTGAATTTGTGCTTTGTTATTGTTGCCGGTTAGCATGAGATCGAGTTTAAGACTTATCATCTAACTCTAAGTGTCCCAAAACTTACCACAGAACAGTCGGAACATTTTAGTATCATTTGATCAATAAGGTTGATATATAACCCCTTTCCACATTAACTTTTGTAAATTCTGTATACGCATTTCGACAACCAAGTTGTCATCATCAGCAGATAATTTCAAAGTGTCGCACCTGGTAAAACACGGCGAAAAAATTGTACGAAAATCAAACTCCGTACGCGATCCACACCGCTCAAAACCAAGATGTACACTGAGTGTACATCTTATATTTTTTCGCCGTGTTTTACCAGGTGCGACACTTTGAAATTATCTGCTGATGATGACAACTTGGTTGTCGAAATGCGTATACAGAATTTACAAAAGTTAATGTGGAAAGGGGTTATATATCAACCTTATTGATCAAGTCAATCAACCACAGGCTCCATCAAATTCAACTATTTTAGTATCAACTGCAATCCAGAAACTACGATTTGTTTTACGAAAAAATAATTTTCGTGGTAGGGTTGCTACAAAGAAGCCCTTCATAAGCGAATTGAATTTCTTCGTTATCGTTGCCTTTTTGAATTTCCTAACAATCTATTTCAAAAAATGAAAAACATTTTGTAACATTGTTTTCTTTTCGCATTATTATGTCAGTTTGTATTTGTTCGACTTTTTATGCATTTCATGTAATTTTAAAGAAATTCTACTTGCGCGCATAAATTTCCCTTTTTTATGCGTTTTCAATAATTAGAGAAACTTAATTTAAAAAAATTAATTATAGAAAAAATAATTATATATTTATCCCAGTAACGCAAGTAAAATTGACGAATTAAGCTAAATATAGCAGCTCGGAAATTCCATAATTGCATACATTTATGGCACCATAACTTTATAAGTGACGTCTAAGTTAAGCACATTTACGTATACGCCTGTATAAGTGCGGTGAATATAATAAAAATTGAAAAAAATTGCTTTTTTTAATTCTATTCCTTTCTTAATTAAGACAGAGATGGGACATAATCCAATTTACGAGATATTATATTACGAGCATAAGCAACGCGGTAATTACGCGATATGACAAGCTGGTTTGGCGAAACCAGCAAGTCAACAGAAGAAATCTTAGTTGACCACGGTAGTTCTAAATAACACAACAAGACAAACGGAGGTGTTTTGAGTTACAGGTCAGTGTGTTAGATGAGACCGCGAATTAAACTTCCTATAATTGCTGATATCGTTCGAGAAACTGTAGACGTGTGTGCGTGCGTCTTACGAGCGGCTTCGACACCGAGAGAATGGCCTGTAACATTTCTGTTGGGAATTCCTAGAGAAATAGTTGTGATCTCATATTCGTAATACATGACATTCGAACGCGAAGGTGTCGTACTCGGGCTGTATATTGCTGCTGGCAGAGAAGGAAGTGCAGGTAGGTAAATTAAAATGAGGAAAAATATGAATAGAACCTTTTAAGTAGCCGAACTTGTTTTAACTAGTAACTGTAATTGATTCGAAAAGAGAAATTTGTGTTAGTTTCTTGTACACCAACTGAATTTATTGGTTTCATAAAAATTTAAAAAAGAAAGTGAGTATTGAACTTAAAAATAAATAAATTTATTTTGTAAGAGAAATTATAATATTATTTGAGGAAATTGATACAAAATTTACAAATATAATTAATAATTTTTATATTATTATTATTTAAATGCGTTATTGAAATTGTTTGTCTTAATATGTAATAAAATTACTTCAGTGTTAGCAAAATTGGTTCTTATAACAAAAGATCGGTATTATTTATTAAATTATACGTTTGTAGGCATATACATTTATTATCACACGAATTATTAATGTTTAAAATTTGTTTCATTAAACTGAAGTACTTTCCAATGTAAAAAAGCTGTCGGGAGAATTTTCATTTTAATATCTTTTTAAGTAGACATTTTGTGCATATTTTCTAAATTGATAAAATGAATTTTGTCTTTAAAAATTGTTAAAAAAGTTGCAGCCCCCTTTAGGAAAGGCCGCTGTAAAAAATTTGTATATGCAAGCAATGAATTTTATAATTTGTTCATCAATTAAGGTTAATATAACCCCCGTCTACCATAATTTTCATATTCTGTATACGTGTTTCTATTAACTAAGTTGTCATCATCAGCATATAATTAATCACAGTGTTGCACCTGGAACCACGGTAAAACTTGCACAGAAACAAAGTCCGTATTAGATTCACACCGTAGAAATCCAAACATACTGTAATTATCTGCTGATGATGACAACTTAGTTGTTGAAATACGTGTACAGACTACGAAAATTATTGTGGAAACCTTAATTGACTAATTTAATCAACAAAATTTACCTTCATATTTTCTTATTTAAACTAAATTATTCTCTTTGAGGGAGTGAAAGATGACTTATTAATATTACAGTTTTTTAAATTAAAAAATAAATTTAAAAAATATTTTTAATTTGAATTGTTTAATAATTTATTAAATAATTATTTTTATACGAATAAAAATGTAGGTAATTAGACATTTTATTATTTCCGTTATTTCTTAAATAACTTCTACTATTTAATAAATAATTATTTCATAAATAAAATGAATTATTTTCTCGACAACAAAGAGATGGAGGAGCTACAAGAATAAATTTTATTTTGCATATTTTTCCAATGAATACAATCGAAATTTTCATATTCTGTATACGTATTTCCGTATCTAAGTTGTCATCATCAGTATATAATCACAGTGTCGCACCTGGAACCACGGCAAAACCCGCACAGAAACAAAGTCCGTATTAGATTCACACCGTAGAAATTCAAACATACTGTAATTATCTGCTGATGATGACAAGTTAGTTGTTGAAATACGTGTACAGACTACGAAAATTATTGTGGAAACCTTAATTGACTAATTTAATCAACTACAGTCTCCAATAAAATTTACCTTCATATTTTCTTATTTAAACTAAATTATTCTCTTTGTAATTTTTAATATTATTTTTTAAATTAAAAATAAATTTAAAAAATGTTTTTGATTTAAATTGTTTAATAATTTATTAGACAATTATTTTTATACGAATAAAAATTTAGGTAATTATACATTTTATTATTTCTGTTATTTCTTAAACAACTTCTACTATTTAATAAATAATTATTTCATAAATAAAATGATTATTTTCTCGATGACAAGTTTTTATTTTGTATATTTTCCCAATGTTGAAATACGTGTACCCGCACAGAAACAAAGTCCGTATTAGATTCACACCGTAGAAATTCAAACATACTGTAATTATCTGCTGATGATGACAAGTTAGTTGTTGAAATACGTGTACAGAAAAAAATTATTGTTTCTTAAACAACTTCTACTATTTAATAAATAATTATTTCATAAATAAAATGTATTTTCACACCGGAAACCTTAATTGACTAATTTAATCAACTACAGTCTCCAATAAAATTTACCTTCATATTTTCTTATTTAAACTAAATTATTCTCTTTGAGGGAGTGAAAGATTACTTATTTTTAATATTACAGTTTTTTAAATTAAAAATAAATTTAAAAAATGTTTTTGATTTAAATTGTTTAATAATTTATTAGACAATTATTTTTATACGAATAAAAATTTAGGTAATTATACATTTTATTATTTCTGTTATTTCTTAAACAACTTCTACTATTTAATAAATAATTATTTCATAAATAAAATGAATTATTTTCTCGACAACAAAGAGATGGAGGAGCTACACGAATAAATTTTATTTTGTATATTTTCCCAATGAATACAATCATAATTTTCATATTCCGTATACGTATTTCCGTAACTAAGTTGTCATCATCAGCATATAATCACAGTGTCGCACATGGAACCACGGAAAAACCCGCACAGAAACAAAGTCCGTATTTGATTTACACCGTAGAAAGTCAAACACACAGTAATGAATTCTCTGCTGATGATGACAACTTAGTTGTCGAAATACGTATACAGACTACGAAAATTATTGTGGAAGCCTTAATTGACTAATTTAATCAACCACAGTCTCCAATAAAATTTACCTTCATATTTTTTAATTTAAACAAAATTATTCTCTTTGTGGGAGTGAAAGATGACTTACTATATTCTAGTTTTTTAAATTAAAAAATGTTTTTGATTTAAATCGTTTAATAATTTAATAAATAATTATTTTTATACGAATAAAAATTTAAGCAATTACACATTTTATTATTTCTATTATTTCTTAAATAACATATACTCTTTAATAAATAATTATTTCTTAAATAAAGAGAATTATTTTCTCGACAACAAAGAGATGGAGGAGTTACGAATAAATTTTATTTTGTATATTTTTCCAATGAATATAATCAGAATTTTTTAATGAAGAATATGAAGAAAATTATTCTCTTTGGATTAAGCGAATCAATTTTTTCAATGCATTTGTTATATCCCAGTTTTTTAAAATAAAACCTCCAAAATATTTTTAATTTAAATCATGTAATACTGCATTAAATAATTATTTTTACGTAAATAAAAATTTAAGCAATTGTACATTTTGCTGTTTCTATTATTTCTTAAATAATATTATTATTTAATAAATAATTATTTTTCAAATAAAATAAATTCATGTCAAAATATCATGATTTGCATCATTAGAAGCAGAGAAATTGCGCACAAAGTAACAGTGTGTACTTGGCGTTGGTCGAAAAATGAATTTTGAACAAAGAGCAAATATTAAGTTCTGTTTTAAACTCGGTAAATCGTCTACTGAAACGTTTAATTAGATGAAACAAGTGTATGGTGATCGTGTTGATTACGTCTGAGTTGAATGAGTGGTATAAACAGAAAGTAACATCGAGTTTGTGCGTGAATTTATCAGAAATGAGCCGAAATCCTCATTGCGATAGGTGGGTATGAAATTAAGTATTTAAGATTCAATTCATCGTATTTTGACACGGCATTTGGGAATGATAAAGATTTGTGAAAGGTTTGTACCACACTAGTTAGCTGAATTCAACATTGTACAGACTTGATTAAAAACTCAAAAAAGGACGAAAACTGTAGGTATTCTATTGTAACTGGCGATGAGACACGGTGTTTCCAATATGATCCAGAGACCAAGCATCAAAGCTCTGAATGGAAGCATCCAAACGAAGAAAGACCAAAAAAAGCCGTTTTGGAGAAATCAAAAGTGAAGACAAAGTTGATTTGTTTTTATGATTCGAAAGACATAGTGCACAAAGTGTTCGTACCAACTAGTCAAACAGTCAATGCTGTATATTTTCTTGGTGTTATGAAGCATCTTTCGGCGCGTATTCGTCGTGTGCGCCCTCAATATCGTGAAAATGGTAGTTGGCGTTTGTTACATAGCAATGCATCATCTCATTGCTCGATGCTTATCACTGTTTTTGTAATTACAAATGGCATTTTAACTATCAATCATTCACCGTATTCACCAGATTTGACCTCCTGTGATTTCTATCTATTCTCCAAACTATATTTGCCGATGAAAGGACAGCGTTTTGCCTACGTCAAAGCCATTAAAAGGCGTTGGCAGCGATATTGAAGGACATTTCTAAAGATGAACTTAAAAAAAAATCATTCGACATGTTAATTGACCGTGCGAAACGATGTATTGAAGCCGAAGGCGACTACTTTGAATAAAATAAATGAATTTGACCAAAATAGCAAGTTTTTGTTTTTATTTTAAAAAAGTTCGGTTTTCTCTGCGACAGACTGTGTATATCCAATTCAATCAATTTTACAAATACACAGTAATAATTAACCGCAGTAAACTCTATCAAATTAACTCAATTATCACTTATTCTTAGCAGAATATACGAATTTAATTCTACCACGGAAAAATATTTTAAACACATTAGCACTTACGTCGAGGGGAAAAATACTTTTCCACGGTCCTTGTTCTATGAAATGATTACAAACAATGCAAAAAAAAACTGGCGTTAATTCGCTTATTGTAACCATTATAATGTGATCATAATAAATTGTATGGTAACACATGTAACAGGATATGAGTAATGTCAAAAGATAAGTTATACATATGTAAACAATTGAACAAGTCAGCTGTTAATTCTGAATTTAACAATTGTAAAAATATTTCTTTATAATGATATAAAATGTTAATTAGGAGTCGTTAATTTTGATAGTTTTTCTTTAACACGTTTGCAAAGTTCGTAATCTAAGAGAATTAACTTTAAACTCAAGCTAATACGAGGGTAACCGTTTATATTTCGGAAATAGCAGAAAAAAAAATTTTTTTATTATCGAAAATAGTTTTATTGCTTTTCAAAATATTCTCCTTGAAAATCAATGCACTTTTACATTCGTTTAAACCAATCCGAAAAGCATTGCTGCCACTGTGAAGGCGGTATCTCCAAAATATGAGTTTTTAATGCCTCAGCAAGCTCTTCCGGCGTAGAAAACCGTTGACCACGACGTTTATTCTTCACGTGTGCTAACAAAAAGAAATCACAGGGTGCTATATCAATGCTGTACGGCGGATGGCTCATCAATTCATTGTTTTGCCCGGCCAAATATTCAATTGCTTGAACCGACCTGTGAGAGCTCGCATTGTCATGGTGGAAAATGATCTGTCGTTTCCGGTTTGTTTTCCTTATTTCTTCAAAAACTTTTGGCAAACAAATAGTTGTGTACTATTCGGTATTGACCGTTCTACAACTCTCTAACGGCACGGTTGCAACGTGACTGGTTTTTCCGAAAAAACAGGCGACCATTTGTTTTGACATACTTTGAGCGCAAACAACTTTTGTTGGTTTTGGCTCATCTTGGAATACCCACATAGTCGACTGCTCTTTACTATCGGGCTCATACGTATAGATCCAAGATTCATCACCTGTGACGACTTTATAAATGTTCTTTGATGCACCGCCATTGTATTTTTTGTGCATTTCTTGGCACCAATCGGCACGAGTCCTTTTGTGAGCGGTTGTCAAATTATGTGGTACCCAACGTGAACATAGCTTCTTATGCACGCTAGTGTTACTAATGCCTAGAGATGCCTCGATCTCACGGTATGTCACATGACGTGCTTGTATTATCAATTCAGACACTGCATTAATGTTTTCTGACACAACAACATTTGTGGGACGACATTCACGAAATTCATCGTCTAAAGAACGCCGTCCAAGTTTGAAATCACTATACCAACGATGTACTGTAGTTTTGTATGGTGCTTCATCACCACATAAAGAATTCCGCTCGTCGATGCATTCTTGTGGACATAATCCACGCCGAAAGTTATGAAAAATAATTGCACGAAAATGTTCGCGAGTTAATTCCATTTTTTCGCTGACATAAAATTTTCAAGTTACTGTCAACAATAGAAATAGCGACCGGATAATAAAAGTGTCCAGGTAAATATATTGTCAAAAATGACAAACTTTACGATGCAATTATCAACTCGGAAGCAATACTAACATTGTTGCTAGTTTCCGAAATATAAACGGCTACCCTCGCATATAATTACTTGTATCAGTTTCTGGCTTTTTATTTACTTCTGTTTCTAGCGAACGATTTTTAAAATATACGAGAGCAAGTCAGTCAGTTACAGATCAAAGCTAGAGTAAAACAAATTTGAATACTCAAGTGAAATCAGCGTTTAATACTTCTATTTTGGTTAATGAACTGCGTACGAGAGTTGAAGCGTAATTTTTAATTCATCTTTGACATTTTAATATTTAATTTCTTTCTTACTTCGCTTATATTTACATTTACTTTTATTATTATGTGTGCAACTAAGTTATCGCTGTTTTTTCGATGAAAATGCAACTTTATTGTGAAAAAATATTTACAAATGAGTCATTCAAAATATTGCCCATCGCTAGCGACAACTTTTTCCCATCTTTCTGACAGAACTCGAATACCGTCACGGTAGAAGTGTTCGTCTTTTGAGGCTATCCACGAATTAAGCCATTTTGAGATGTCTTCATAAGAGCGGAACTGCTGATTAGCCAGACCATATGCCATCGAACGGAACAAGTAATAATCGGACGGCGCAATATCTGGGGAATATGGCGGGTGGGGTAGGATCTCCCATTTGAGCGTTTCTAAGTAGGTTTTAACGGGTTTGGCAACGTAAGGCCGAGCGTTGTCATGCTGTAGAATCACTTTTTCGTGCCTCTGCTCGTATTGTGGCCGCTTTTCGCGCAGTGCTCGGCTCTATCGCATCAATTGAGTTCGATACCGTTCCCCAGTGATGGTTTCGTTTGGTTTCAACAGCTCATAATAAATAACACCGCCCTGGTCCCACCAAACACACAGCAAAACCTTCGCAGCGCGAATATTCGCCGAACCGACGACGTAGAAACATGACCGGGCAGTCCCCATGATTTTGTTCCCTTTGGGTAACGATGCGATGAAGAAAACCCTTCCTTTTTTGCCGTTGGAGCAGTTGTTCATAGGTGAAAAAACGACGCTCAACGTCTCTTGGCTTCAAATCATAAGGAACCCAAGTTCCTTGTTTTTGAATCGTTACCAACGCATGCAATCGCTGGGAAAAGGCTTGGCGGGTAGCAACTAATGCTGAAGCAAGCTCTTTTTGCGTTTGGCGCGGATCCCCATCGAGAAATGCCTCCAATTCAGCGTCTTCGAAGATTTTTGGTCTTCCTTCACGCGAACGGTCGTCAACATCGACATCACCGTCTTTAAAGCGACGGAACGAATCACGGCACGTTATTTCACTTAGAGCGGCATCTCCGTAAACTTTTTGTTCTTCCCGCAACTGACGATTATTTGGCATAAAATCAGACATTTTCACACAACCAAAAGTATATGACGCAAAAACAAAATCACTAATGTGTCAAAGCGGTTTGTTTATCATATGTCTAAGCTTGGTTCATGACGTTTTGGTTATGTCACAATCGACCAGCACTTACTACTGGAGCCATTCCTTGAAAAACAGCGAGATCTTAGTTGCGCACCTAATATTAATGCTAATATGCTATTAAAGATCGGTCATGGCAATGTATTTTACCTTAGAATACATTTTTACGATAATAAAGAGCTTATGTGGCGTGAAAAATTCGATATCCTTGCCCCAAATGAAACTTGGCCAACTCCGAACTCGCTATTCACATTCTTTCATGAAATTTCGTATAAATTGTTCAGAAACATACGTTAACCAAAGATGGAGGAGTGGCTTTTTATTGTAGGACGAACCTTAGTATTTGAATTAAAAAGCTGTTTGTGAGTATTTGGAATATTTAGTAAGCAGGTTAATGATCAATAAATTATCTATAATGATATGTGCATACAAAGGGCACTAGAAAACTTTTGCAATACAGCTTTGTTTATTTAATTTTTTCAAAGTAATTTCCTCTACACTCAATACACCTCTCCATCCACCGAAATCAATCTTTAAACCAGTTCTGCCAAGTTTCACTAGGGAGAAAAGCACACTCGTTGTTCCAAGCCCGCAGAAGGTCGTCATCATTGGAAAACCGCCTCCCTTTTAGCTTAATTTTCATATACGGGAACAGTACAAAGTCGCAGGGAGTAAGATCTGGACTATGTGAAGGGTGCTCGAGAAGTTTCAATCCTGTCATGGTCAAATATTCGTTGCAGGCTTTGGCGCGGTGAACTGGACCATTATCGTGATGGAGGAACCAGGTGTCCATTTTTGACTTTGACCGCAGGTTCTTCATAGATCCAATGACTTTAGGCAGGCACTGCTCAGTATACCACATAGCTGTGATTGTCCTTTGTGTGTCCAAAACGACGCGTTCCACAATTCCATTCGATTTGAAAAATACAGCTATCATTTTCTTCTTTACAGACCGGGATTTTCTCATCATCAAAGACCCAAACTTTGTTTTGAGCTTTGATCGGCACATCGTAATAGTACAGTCAAGTCTCGTCACCTGTCGCGATGTTGTTCACATACCGAGATTGCCCCTTATTAAACTTTTTTAGCATCTCCCGGCACCAAGTCACACGTCATGTCATCTGCTCTTCAGTCAGTCGATGCGGGAGAACAAAGTTTCTTCACGTGCAAATGATCATGCAGAATCGAACAAATTGCTGGTGCATTTAGGCCTGAAGTACCCTCTATCCGTTGGTAGGTCACTCGCTTGTCATCGTCAAGCATTTTTCCCACAGTAGTTACGTTTCTCTTCGTAACTGATGATCACGCAGAATGCGAATTGCTGGTGTATTTAGGCCTGAAGTACCCTGTATCTGTTGGTAGGTCACTCGCCTGTCCTCGCCAAGCATTTTCCTCACAGTAGTAACGTTTTTCTCCGTAACTGACGTTCGTGACCTTCCCGGCCTCTCAGCATCCTCCACAGTCAAATTTCCCCTTTGGAATTCTCTATACCACCTGAATATCGTTGTGCGATGTGCATAAACATCATCTAGTGCAAGAGTCATTTCTTCGAAGCATTGGTCTATGTTTAAACCACGCACGAAATTATAACGCAAAACTGCCCTTATCTCATTTAGTGACCACGATGCCATCGCAAGCACTTTACACTCTCACTACTAATGAATAACTGAGTCCATCGATATGGCGCGGCGGCTACTATGCACGTATGAACATGTCTCAACAGGCAGCAACAAGCAGCTTCCTGCGATTCATTGTTGCGTCATATTGCAAAACTTTCCTAGTACCCTTTATACTATAAAACGAAAAAATGAAACGAAAAAACTTGTAATGAGTTTACGGTACATCTGATATAGTTATTTCGGCGTTCATAAAGCCACCATAGTTCCAAAGTGCATTGATAATTTCAAAAATATCCATATCTCTATCGTCCTGTATCTTTGAAAATCATCCAAGGAAAACGTATATTAAAATAGCCCAATAAATAACTATTTAATTTTGCCGTTTGTTGCGCTGTGTATTTGGTGAAGAAATTTTTGCAATATGTTTGTTATGGCCGCTATTTTCCATATGTAATTTTTTATATTAGTATCAACACTGATCCTCTTATAAATTTGGTATATAAGTTCTATAATTTATGTGCAGATATTAAAAAAAATCATTAAAATTACTAAATTAAAGAGTTAATGGAGGTCTGGAGTCAGTCGAGATATAAAAAAATAAAGCTAATATAATACGCAATAAAATTATGCCATTAAAGTCGCCATTAATTGTTTACGTTTTTACTTCTACATTTACATGTTGAGCGAAAACAAAAGAAATTGAATTAACAACAATACATTGGAAATTTATCCGATAAGTAGTAATAAAAATTGAGTCTAGAATCTATATCTTTCTCTATTAATGGCTACGGCAATAAAAGAAGGGTTTTGTAAACGATTCTACCACTAAGCCTGCAGAAACGAGTTCACACTCACGGGCGGCGATGATATATTTCGAAAGCGGTCAAATATATCTCAAGTCGAGATTCATACGCGTATGGTATATGTACGAATGCTGGATTAAATTGATGATGGCGAATCGACAGCGTTCTTTGTTATGTTTGACGAGTGTCAACAGATTTCTTAACCCATTTCCGACATTAAAATACACTGGCACTATTATTAAATGTATTATTTGCAATATTAACATTTTACCATACAGTATTTTTGTTTGTAAGACTTGTAAATAGTAAACAACACCGGTTAAATGCTCAACGTGATGTATCACATTATAAATTTCTATATGATTTTATTTTTATGTTAAGTGTGTGCAACATTCCACAAAATATTGTAGACTTGAAGAATTTCGAAACTTTTGGGAGAAATACGTTCCGGAATGGAGATTGCCAACAAGATCGGGCACAAAACACATTGATTTCAGGCGAATCTCGTACATTTTCGATGGCTGCATGTGGGTTCTATAGGCCCCAAATTTGAACATTGTGTTTATTTACCAGACTACTAACATGGAAAGTCGCTTCATCACTGAACACGATGCGATCTGCGATAGTGTTATTATTGTCAATAGCATCATGAATCTCGTTAGAAAATGCCACACGTTTCCGTTTGTCATCAGGACGCAAAGCTTGTAACAACTGTAACTTGTACGACTTCATAATAAACCGACGTCTCAAAACACGCCAAATTGTTGTTGTAGGCAGTTGTAACTTCCGACTGGCACGACAAGTAGATTTTGAAGGATTACGTTGGAAAGCAGTTTGAATTCGTGCAACGTTTTCTTCAGAAATACGAGGGCGGCCAGGGCTCTTTCCTTTACATACACATCCTGTGTCTACAAACTGTCGTTGCCATCTGCGAATGTCCACCCATTCGGAAGATCAATTTGGTAGCTCAACCTGAAACGTCTGTGCACTGTAATCACGGAATCGCACTTCGCAAACTCGAGAACACAAAATGATTTCTGCTACGGAGTAGCCATTTTAAACATACGACGGTTACCAAGAAAAACAGAAGACAACTGACATCTAGCGGCTATTAAATAAACTAGACTATGTATTCGTTTCTCCAATAGCCGAGCCGAGGCGCAGCGATCGATAGTTTCGACAAAATAATACTTTGTAATACGTATATTCTTTTTGAAACATGCTGTAATAGAGGACAAAAAAATCTTAAAACAACCCAAAGATGAGAATAAGCCCCTAACTTTTTGCCGCATATTAAGTAAACAGACTGCATAATTTTCAGAATAGCTTAAAATACTACGATCAAGAGAATAACAGTACTTACGCCGGTAATTTGGCGAAAGAATGTTTATTTTTGCTTTTGGTTACACATTTTTCATTCATTATCTCCATACATTTTCTGGTTGCTGTTAATTTCTTCTCGATTTCATCCAGATACCGTCCTTGTGGACCGCCCTCCATTGCGTCACCGAAATTAAACTTGAAATTTTGTCAAAAGAAAAAAGATATAGGAAAGTTCGATTCCGGGAAAATTACAGCATTTTATACGTCAAAAATATTGAAATAACTGTCAGAACAATAATATCAAGTGATGGAGTTTTAATAAGAAAGAACGACATCTTTAAACGAAGTTTTTACTTTTTCAGATGATCAAAATGTACATGAACTTTATTCATTTCCCATTACTGTTATTTCTTTGCGAAATTAGAAAAACTTTGAATTTTTTAAAAAAAAAATATAGGAAAGTTTGATTCCGAAAAAATTACAGAATTCTATTCATCAAAAATATCGAAATAAATTGTCAGATAATAATATCAAGTGATGGAGTTTTAATATGAAAAAACGACATCTTTGAAGGAAATTTTTACTTCTTCAGATCATCAAAGTGTACACGAACTTTACTCAGTAATATACATAAACTTTATTTATTTCCCATTATTATCATTTCATTGCGAAATTAGTAAAACTTGGAATTTTGTTCAAAAAAAAGTAGAGTTCGATTCCGAAAAAGTTACAGAATTTTATTCGTTAAAAATATCGAAATAAAATGTCAGAATAATAATGTCAAGTGATGAGTTTTAATAAGAAAGTACGACATCTTTGAACGAAATTTTTACTTTTTCAGATCGTCAAAATGTATATGAACTTTACACAGTAATACACATGAATTTGACTCATTTTCCATTATTGTCATTTCTTAGCGAATTTGGTCAACTTTGGAATTTTGTTCAAACAAAAAAGTATAGGAAAATTCGATTCCGAAAACGTTACAGTATTTTAGAAGTCAAAAGCTTAGTAATACCCGAAAAGGTTCTTACACTAGATTCGATAGAGTCCGGGAGAATATAGTTTCAGTGGCCGGTGATGGATCTTGCCTGTCTGATAAGTGTGGGATAATTCGTCGGCGAATGAGTGTTCAAAGTAGCAGCTTTGATAATGACAAAAATATATATTCTACGTATATACATACATAAAAAATCCTAAAAGCGTAAATTGCATTAAAGAGAAAGTGAAGCGTACCTTCGATGTTGGACTGGTTTCTCAGAATATCTCAATCCAGGCAAGTGTCAAATTATCAACCAAAATCGGTAGGATCGCTCAAAACACACCCACAATGGTAACTTTCGTTGATATCCCTCGACAGAGGCGTTCAAAATTCATGGAAGTACGGTGCATCTAAATTGTTTGAAGCAAGGCTACAAATGAACCACATATACGAACACTCGACGACAAGCCATGCAATCAGAGACAGAAGGGTGCAGGGACGAGTATTCGAAAACAAGTCACGCGCAGATGGAGAATAACAACGCAGTGCGTATTCAGTGTGTATTTTGTGTTTGTCCTTTATTATTCTACGGGAGTTTTCGCGCGGATCCAGGTGTGACACTGTGATTAGTTATTTGCTGACGATGACAGCTTAGTTATCAAAATACGTATACAGAATACGAACATTGGTGTAAAAACGGATTTTATTTACCTTTTTGTGTATAATGTGTGTATATTTCGATTTATCTTTCTTTCCTCTATTGGTGTTTTATGGGAAAATGTGTTTTGATTTGCATTGTTTCGATATATGTACGTCACACTTTATAGGAATGTAACCGAGGCGCTACTCTATACACCTACAGGATCACCAAGTTTGGGTCCAATGACCTGCCCTCCGGGAAGGTTTTTCGTGGTTTCCCTTTCCCCTTAAACGAATGTTGACAGCCAAAGATCCTAAGTGGCCTCACAAGCGCGAACGTAATAATTTATGGTCTGTCGAAGCCCTCTGTAATTATTACTGATAAGGAAGAGAGACAGATCATCATTAAGAAAAGATATTAAATCGTGTATGAAAAGTAAAAACAGTACAGGGCCAGGAACTGATCCTTGAGGAATATCTAACATCACCGATGATTACATCAGTCTTGCCGGCGATTTTAAGAGTTCTTGTGTCTTGTCTTTGCCGCGTATATCAATATAGATCTTATGCACCGGATGTTTTTATTAATAAAACATCTAATGTGTAAGACCTATCATATTATACCGACAGAGAAGAGCAGACACAGCGACGACGAAACGACTCTTATGTTCTATAGAAACTGCAGCTTTAAGAACAATCATCGGACATAAGATTGAAGATGGGTGACAGAACCCAGAAGAGAGTGGAATGAACACACAGATAGACCACACACAGGTCGACCAAATAAGAGATGGCACGATACCCTCTCATCATAAGTCACGTGTTAGGTCATGAAGGACACTAACAGGGTATTCACTACACCTTAAGTGCGGAACAAGTTTATTAAAAACGGAGGTGACTGCAGCTATGGTTGAGCGACCCCGCCTGAGTTCAGGCGGTTTATTTGTGATCGTGTTATTTCGACTTAAATGATCTAACTATCTTAGCATAATATATCAAGGCAGTTCTGAGAAACCTGAATGCAACGCAATCGGGCAATAATTGGATACATCGTGAATAGCATGTTTATGTCTTGTATTTATTAATTGACGTCTTCGATGTAGTTTTCCTTTGGATTTTTAAGTGTCTTTCAGTTTATAATGTTGTAAGTAACTAATATGTCATCAACATGTTTGATAGTTTATTTTTTGTATTTTTCGAATATGTGTATTTTAATAGTAAAGGGTGTTTCAAATTTCGCGGTTTTTTTAAAGAATAAATAAAACACATAATTTGCATTCACTTTCAAAAACTTTTTATTGGTAATTGAAATATCAGTTATTACATTTATACGCGAAAAATATCTGCCAAATGGTCTCCTCTTGCAGCTGCAGATGTCCACTCTTTTGTTAAAATTTTCAATGACATTTTGACATAATTGAGGCTCTATCTCACCAATGACACGAATAATTTCATTTTTCAAAGCAGGAATTGATTGTGGATTGTTTTTATAAACCTGACTTTTCACATAACCGCAAAGTAAATAGTCTAACGGTGTCAAATCACACGATCTTTTTGGCCAATTAATATCACCGTTTGTTGAGATTACACGTTCAGTAAATTTTTCTCTCAATAAATCAATTGAATCGTGTGCAAAGTGAGGTGTAGTGCCATCCTGTTGAAACCATATATCCTCTAGATTAATATTCATTAATTCAGGCGACAAAAATTGGGTTGTCATCCGATGATATCGATCACCATTGACAGTTACAGCTTCACCAGCAGCATTTTCAAAGAAGTAAGGTCCAATTACACCACCTGACCGTAATGCACACCAAACAGTAACTCGTTTAGGATGCATAGGTTTCTCATGAATAATTCGTGGATTTTCCTCCCCCCAGATACGGCAATTTTGTTTATTAATATAGCCACCAAGTTCAAAATGTGCTTCATCGGAAAACATTACTTTTTGAGAAAAATCAGCTGGTTGTTCATTGACGAAATTGACAAATGAACGACGTTTTAAATGGTCCAATGACTTCAGTTCCTGTGTTATTTGATCCTTATATGCCTTCAGAGCTAATCTTTGTGTAAAATATGCCATGTTGTTGATCCACTAAGTGCAAGATGTTGTGAACGTCGTCTAATGGTTATTTCAGGATCTTTGGTAACACCTTCACGAACCAAACCAATATTTTCTTGTGGACGACCACTACGACTGTATTTTTCACTTTTTTAATCTTCCACGGAACCGGTCTCTTGAAATTTTTTAATAATTCGACCAATAGTGCTTTCAGATGCACGATTATGTAAACCATAAAATTCACGTAATTTTCTAAAAACTCTTTTCACAGAACGCTGATTTTCATAAAATAATTCAACAATTTGAACGCGTTGTTGTACGAAGCCATTTTTATAAATGCAGCTAGCAGATATAATAGGCATTTCAAAAGTGCGGTACATCGCATATTATCTGAAAATTTGGACATGAGAAAGCTGTATGTTGTTGTGCTCACACTAGAACAAAAACAGTGTCGTGAAGATGTTTCAATTAAGTGTTTAGCGAAATTTCACAGCAACAAAGCAGAATTTTTGCGCTGTTTCATAACCATGGATGTAACGTGGTTCCATCACTTCACACCCGAGACAAAAAAAAATCAAAACAATGGACTCAAAAGGGAAAACCGGCTCCAAAGAACGCGAAGAACGTTTCATCTGCAGGCAAGGTCATGGCATCGGTTTTTTGGGATACGCGTGGAATAATTTTCATTGACTATCTTGAAATAGGAAAAACTATCAACTATCAACAGCGAGTATTATGCGAACTTATTGGAACGTTTAAGCGAAGAAATCAAACAAAAAACGGCCGCATTTGGCTAAGAAGAAGGTGTTGTTTCATCAAGACAATGCACCAGCTCACAAATCTGTTATTTCAATGGCAAAAATTAATGAATTATAGTTTGAATTTCTACCCTATGCACTCTATTCGCCAGATTTAGCCGCCTCGGATTATTTTCTGTTCCCAAATTTGAAAAAATGGTTCAGTGGTCAAAAATTTTCCAACGATGAAGAAGTGATGTTGGCAGTTAATGGCTATTTTGAGAAGCAAGACAGTTCTTATTATAAAAAGGGTATCGAACTTATTGAATATCGCTGGGTAAAGTGTATAGAAGGAGAATATGTTGAAAAATAATTCTTGGGTCGGGTACTTCTGGGACCATATAAATATATATAAATCAAGCAATTATATATATATATATATATATATATATATATATATATATATATATATATATATATATATATATCGGCTGTACATTACAAATTGCTTGGAATATCACGAACAACAAGGTGTGTAATGGAAGCGAAAATAATGAACGTTAAACTGACAAACCTCAAAATTTGACAAATAATTACTTTCAAATTACAAATATTATTCTGGACCAAGGTTGCTATACGTAGTGTAAAGAAACAAATAAATGTTGGCAAAATATTGACATAAAACGATTAATTATACAACGCAGTGTTACATAATTTCATTTGACAGCAAAAACGAAGTTCTTTCACAGAAAATTTCAAAAAATTCGAAGCATTTATTGCCGTATATTTTCAACATTGATGGCCTCGTGTGTCTTAACGGCTGGCCATACATTTCTGTTTCAGGATCGTCGACTCAGAATTAATCATAAGAATCATATTACCTGACGAATATCTGTGAATTTCTGGCTGCCGTATATATAAAATTGATCTTGACTTGTTGAAATGTTTACGATACTTTGATGCCTAAAAAAACACTTCTAAGATTAACAAAAAAAAGATAATTACATACTAAAATACTACTTGCGAATGAATAACGTAACGCTTCTACTAATTTGTTCTTTTTTATTGTTACTATCGTCGCATCATTACTAAGAAATTCGAATGGCGTTAACACGCTAGCAAAATACGTATCCATTTAGTTTTTAAGAGTAAAAAATCCTTGATATAAATTTGTATTAGATAATGGGTTTTTAAATTAATTACTAATCTTACTATTAATGCTAATTTTATAGTGTTTTCCGCGAAGCTACTTTATCTTTAGCGCATTTAATTGACATAATTGTCATTAGGGGGCATTCGAAAATTCACAGAAATTCAACAGGCGGATATGTGTGATATCGTCCGTAAACTATTGGACTTTTTTTTAGAAATATGACGATGTTTTAGTCGAGACTGAAGACGAACTTCGTTGTTAGAACCGCTATTTTAAAGAGTTCTATAATTAAAATTTATAATTATGCAAGATAGATGATGCAATAGATTCGGACGATTTTGTACCTACAGGCCTACAGAGAGGGGGGTCTTTGCGCTTATGTGGGAAGTCATCACGCTATACAAATGAAAAGTATTTGCCTTATGTAATACATTGCATGATAAATCTATCTGCCTCACTCTAAGATATTTCATAAATTCGATACTTCCTGAATTTTTCTCCAGTACAGTATACCAGGTGTACCGTAAAGTCACTACCGGTTTTTCTAACAGATGTCGCTAGGCTCAAGTATGCAATGTTATGATTTGACACATATGACATTTTATTCCATTGACATCAAGCTTCGAAGCCATATATGTTATATTTGGCAAAGTAACATTCATACCTCTTTGAAAATGTCGAGTTCCGTGCCTGCAAAAGTGCATTTGCGGCACGCATTGCTTTTCTTATTTAATAAAGAGAAAAAAAGCCGCTGAAAGTCATCGTTTGCTGGTAGAAACTTACGGTGAGCATGCTCCAGCCATAAAAACATGTGAGGCGTGGTTTCGACAATTCGAAAGTGGTGATTTCGATGTTCGATGTTTCGAATATGTAAAAATGCAGGAGTTATTGGATGAAGACCCAGCCCATATTCAAAAACAACTGTCAGAAGTGTTAAATGTGGCCCAAGAAATGATTGGCGACCGATTATGAGCAATGGGGAAAATCCAAAAGATGGGAAAATAGGTGCCACATCAATTAAATGACAGGCAAATGGCAAATAGAAAAATCGTCTGTGAAATGCTGCTTCAAAGTTATGATCGGAAGTCATTTCTGCATCGAATAGTGACGGGTGATGAAAAATGGATTTATTTCGAAAACTCTAAGCACAAAAAATCATGATTATCACCTGGTGAAACCGGCCCATCGACTCGAAAACCAAATCGTTTTGGTCGCAAGATAATGCTCTGTGTTTGGTAGGATCAGAGTGGCGTGGTGTACTACAAACTGTTGAAACTTGGTGAAACAGTTAATGCAAATTATTGATTTGAACCATCCATTAATAGAAAAACGTCCAGAATGGACACGAAGACACGGTAAAGTGATTTTACAGTACTATAACGCTCCGTCTCATACAACAAAACCAGTCAAGAAAGTGTTGAAAGCACATGGATGGGACATAATATTGCACTCGCAGTACTTTTCAGAACTTGTCCCCTCTGATTATAACCTTTTTTTCCATTTTCTTGAAAATTATGTAGTTTTTTTACGAAAAAGCTGGTAATAACTTTCCTGTACACGTGGTATATGGGGGTAACTCAAATTTGACCAGCATTTCATCTTTTTCTGAACGTAATTGAAGATATAATAACAATAACTTTATTTCCCAACGGCATCGCCTCTTACAGGATAACAATACTATATATGTACATATAAAAAGAAGGTAATCGAACGTACAGTATGATCTGCCAAATAATAATACAAAAACATGTTGCTAGTGGCAAGCATAAAAAGTATATAAGAAAAGATAAGGTAAAGTCAACCACAAAGAATATTTTCTTGCAAGATTTATGATAATAGATGAGTCCTGAATACATCAGTGTGATGTAGAGACCAAAATACAGAGTAAGGAGTGGACACATCGAAGTTCATCACCGCCGAGAAAATTCAAGATGCAACCCTCAGCAGGAAAGGTTATGTTATCCGTATTTTGGGATGCTAAAGGCGTAATTTTAGTAGATTTTCTGCAGACGGGGGCTACAATTAGAGGTGCTTATTATGCCAACTTAATTCCCAAATTACGTAGTAAAACATCAGGGGAAGTTGCCTAAAGATATTCTCTTACATCAGGATAACGCATCCAATCACAGGTCCGTAATTGCAACAGCTGCAATAGCTCAAGCAGGCTTGGAATTCGTTGAACATCCGCCATATTCGCCAGATTTGGCCCCCAGGGATTATGGATTGTTTCCAAAACTTAAAGAACACTTGGTGATAAGCGATTTCGATCAAAAAATGATGTGATATGTGCGGTAAATCAGTGGTTTGCAGAGGTTGAGCAATTTTATTTTCGGGAAGTATTAGAAATACTAGAATATCGATGGGAAAAATGTGTTAACCTTAATGTAGACTATGTAGAAAAATTAAAGTAAAATATTTGCAAATTTTTTATTGTTAGTAGGTCAGGAGTGGAGCAAACCCTCTTAATTCATCGTCGATTTCACATCATGAACTAGTTTCGTCTCTGGCTTTCATCAGTACTCTTTAACTTTAGCCATGATTTTTCTTTATCTTGTATAAAACCTATTTATTATTCTCAACAGTTATTCTTATTAAGCTTAAACGATTAAATGCTATAATTATAATTACAAATTTAGTTAATCAAACAAATGCAGCACGTATTTCTAATAAAAGCATGTCTAATCATTATCAATAATTTGATCGTTTATAAACCGCCAATTGAACAAGTCATCATAAGATATGTACTTCTAAAATAACCATAATACAATAGTATTGTTTGTTATTGAAGTATTACAAATTATGTAATTGTAATTCCAAATTCATACAAGTTTAATGGATTTATAAAGGATATTCGTGAACTTTGTATGCGGTTTGAACGATTCAAGAAATAAGATAATAAGGTCAAATTATGACGTATTCAATGGAGAAGTACTCCAGTCTTTAAATATGCTAAGTGCATTTTCGGTGTATAGGTGTTTGACGTTGAAGCGAAACTATGAAAAAACACATCGACGTAAAATATTAACCGATTCCGAAAGCAGTCGACATGCGTAAATGCATGTTTTGAAAGCCGTGTACTCGTATGTGGAATTAAAGGAACTAAAACATTGTCATTGGTGATTAATATGGAATTTTGAGGAATGCGTAGTGAAGACAATAAATAAGGAAAAAAACGTGGTAAAATCTATCAAAACTGGAAATCACCAATTCGGAGCAATGTCCAGACATGTTTAAACGTATTGAAAACAATTTTTTGCGACTTTTTACAACTATCGATGTAAAGTGGATCCTTCACTACACTCCGAAAACCAAAAAACAGTGAAAGCAGTGGATAAGACGTGGTGAACCAACTTTAAAGAAGTCTAAGATAATTCTGCTCGAAAACTATTGTCTCAAAGAAATAATTTTGATTGACTTTTTGCAACACGGGAAGACGATAAGAAAAATCAAAGTTAACAGACCTCATTTGATACAGGCAAAAATTTCATACCATCAGGATAATGTTATGTCCCACAAGCTTGCGATTCCAATGGCGAAATTGCATGAATTACGATTCAAGTTATTGAGCATGAGGCTCGGCTTTTAAGACTTCTTCCTATTCTCAAACCTGAAGAAATAGTTGGTAATATAGTTGGAATATCCTGTAAAAGGATATTCCAAAGATTAGACAGTTTAGACACCTTATTTTTTTGGAAGAGTTGAAAGGATTTGAAAATCGTCGGACTAAATATATAGAGCTTGAGGATACTATGTAGAAAAATAAATTCGATTTTCTTCAGAATATTTATTCTGCCTCGTGTTAAAAATTTTTCAATATATACTCGTATTTTCAACAATATACATAAAAAGGCTACGTTAAGGGCAAATCTGAAAGAAGAATACCTTCCTCTATCGTCTAAATGTGCTATTGTTCAAAAGAATGTTCGTCCTGTCCTGGCAAATGTACAACTACGTTGTCTCGATGCGTATATGGACAGAATACTTTTAAACTTGACATACACCATTTAGTAAACGTCCGAAAATATACGATATGCGTGGAAAATAAGATATTACGAGTATTTGAATTATTCTTAGACGTTCACCAAATGGAGTATGTCAAACTTTCTTAATCTTGGCTTCCGGGCTGGAACAACGTCTTCGATAATTCTACTACTATCGTTTCGTTACCACTTATATGGGACATCTTCAAGGCTAAACTGCTGTTACTGCTTTCGTTGTTGCGCTGAGACTGGTGCAAATCTGTGGTGGATGGGTTGATGTAGGGATATTGGTCACGGATCAATGGAGCGTGGCGATTATAGCTGAGTTGTTTGGATTTAACACAGCTACCAAGTTTGTTTAAACACTTATCAAACTTTACAACTAGATTTTGAATACCCTCTTCATAGAAACTCTGCTCCGATAACCAAGAGATTACGACGGCTTTCACGTCTTCGTCATCGCTGTAGTGATTGCCGCCGAGATGGTGTTCGAGATAGTGGAAAACATGGAAATCGCTCGGCGCAAGGTCGGTGCTGTAGTGGTCCAAAACTTTCCAAGTAAAAAAGTTCAATAAAGCTCGGATCTGAGCTGCGATGTGAGGCTTTGCATTGTTATGGAGTAGCAAAATTCCCTCTCTTAGTATGCTGTGTCAATTGTTTTGAATCGCCCTGCGTAGCGTTTGCAGGATTTGGCCGTAGGCTACCGCATTTGTGGTGGTGGCGAGCGATTCGATAATTTTGAACATTTTAAAGACACAGAACAGACCGTACAGGTTACCTACACAGCTGCAACTGAGCACAGTTGTTCCCAAGGAATGCCACCACCTATTAGTGTATACAGCAAAATTGCTCTTACTTAAAAATACGCCTCGTATATATTTACAATAACATTTCTTAATACAGATTTCTCAATTTTTGAGAAAGTTTTTATAATTTAATAAGCAACGACTGAGCAAAGTTACTTAATATTTGTAATAGAAATTAATAGATTAATTAAAAGTTAATTTTCCAACAGAAGTAATGTACAAAGGGTACTAGGAAAGTTTTGCAATATGACGCAAGAATGAATCGTAGGAAGCTGCATGTTGAGACATGTTCATACGTGCATAGTAGCCGCCGCGCCATGTCGATGGGCTCAGTTATTCATTTGCAGTGAGAGTGTAAAGTGCTTGGCATCGTGGTCACGAAATGAGATAAGGGCAGTTGTGCGTTACAATTTTGTGCGTGGTTTAAACCTAGACCAGTGCTTTGAAGAAATGACTCTTGCACTAGGTGATGTTTGTCCATATCGCATAACGATATTCAGGTGGTATAGAGAATTCCAAAGGGGAAATTTAACTATGGAGGATGCTGAGAGGCCGGGAAGGCCACGAACGGCAGTTACGGAGGAAAACGTTACTACTGTGAGGAAAATGCTAGGCGAGGATAGGCGAGTGATCTACCAACAGATAGAGGGTACTTCAGGCCTAAATGCACCAGCAATTCGTTCGATTCTGCATGATCATTTGCACGTGAAGAAACTTTGTTCTCTCTGGTTGCCGCATCGACTGACTAAAGAGCAGATGACACGACGTGTGACCTAGTACCGGGAGATGCTAAAAAAGTTTAATAAGGGACAATCTCGGTATGTGAACAACATCGAGACAGGTGACGAGACTTGGCTGTACTATTACGATGTGCCGACCAACACTCAAAACAAAGTTTGGGTCTTTGATGATGAGTACACACCCATAGTTGTCAGAAAATCCCGATCTGTAAAGAAGAAAATGATAGCTGTATTTTTTTTTTTTTTGGACACACAGAAGACAGTCACGGCTAAGTGGTATACTGAACAGTGCCTGCCTAAGCTCATCGTGCTAAAGCCTGCACCGAATATTTGACCACGACGGGATTGAAACTTCTCGAGCACCCTCCCTACAGTCCAGATCTTGCTCCCTCTGACTTTGCACTGTTCCCGCATGTGAAAATGAAGCTAAAAGGGAGGCGGTTTTCCAGTGACGAGGACCTTCTGTGGGCTTGGGACAACGTGCGTGCTTTACTCCCTAGTGAAACTTGGCAGTACTGGTTTAAAGATTGGTTTCGGAGGATGGAGAGGTGTATTGAGTGTAGAGGAAATTACTTCGAAAAAATTAAATAAACAAAACTTCCCCAATACCCTTTGTATAATAATATGTTTTACAAATAGAATCTTAATTGGATTTCTATATTCCTAATGATGGGTAAACATTCATAGCTATTTATTGATATTTCTTTTCATAAAAACAAATTTTATATGGGATATGGTTGCCATGCACCTACCTGTAACAGTTAACTGTACATCAAAATATGTAAATGATTTTCACACTATAAGATATGTAAATGACTGCGATGTTTATTGAATAAATAATGTGTAATTTGTTATTTATTACTTATTTATGGAAAGCATGAAAAAGAAAGGATTCTAAGAAATTATGAAACAAATTCTTTTGCAAAGATACAATTTTAAAATAAGTTTCGTCAAGATCGGAAGTTATCAGGTTCTTTTGTTATTGTCTAAACGTGACTATAAATGTTTATGTGACAATTACAGGCTGTAATTAACAATTGAAATGTAGAAAGAACGTAAGAAAAAAAATAGATTACAGCGATAAATGTATTTTAATGACCGTAACTATGGAAAATGACCATAAAAATTATAATTGGACGAAAAATAATGAACTAAATAATAGAAAATTATAACATGAAATGAATATTACGCGATAGCAATAATCGACTTTGTTTTCTGTTATTCAATAACAGAAAACAATGCCTGGTATTGGAATTTTTATCGTCGTGACCGATACTGTAGAAGTAAAACGTTCATGAAATATGCACTTTTAAATGTCACGACATATTCAGTACGAAGTCGAGTCGAGAAAAAGTAGTCTGTTGATGTAATTTAGAATATATACCGAATGACACTATATACAGTTACTCGCAAAATTGAACGTACAACAATAAGAAACTAGAATGATGTATATTATTTTTAAGAAATTTTTGTTTAATATAAAAAACGAATATTTCAATATACACAGAAATTAAAGTTTATAATTTCAACAAAACTAAATGAAATATAATAATGCCAATGCTACTGTAATAAAAAAAGTAAGGTAAATACACTGCATACCACCGCAAAACTGAGCATGCAGGTACTTTCCCCAGTATGTACAGTGAATGACTAAAGTCTACATGCAAAAACATTTTTATTTAGTTTTCCAAAAATCTGCAATAAATAGAAATACCAATAATCCAATTTCTTTTTAATTTCCCTTTTATACGTAAAAATATAAAAATTAGATTATTTCATTCGCTTTATAATGTAAAAACTTGCAAATTGTTAAGAAAAATCTATGACAGAAGTCTACATGCAGCTTACACAAACAATGGAAGCAGTGAAAAAGTAACTGTAAAGTACCGCTATTCATTCTTTTTAGTTTACATATGAGTTGCACTTCTTTCAAATCACATTTTAGTTTTAATTTTGTTCATGTGCTGGTTGAACGTAGAAAATAATGGGATCGGGAAAAGAAATTTCGTTTGACATCAGAAAATTAGTCTTAAAATACAAACAGGAAAATAAATCTTATGGAGAAATCGCCAAATTATTAAATTTAAGTCGAGCCACAGTACAAACAATTGTTCAGAACTACAACAATACTGGTTCTTTTAAGAACAAAGCGCGATCAGGCCGTCCAAAGAAGCTTTCTAGAAGGGATGTTAGTTTAATTTTAAGGGAAGTCAGTAAAAATCTCAGAGTTAGTGCACCTAAATTATCCCAACACATTGCTCACGTCTCTAATTAAGAGCGTTCACCCAAGAACTGTCAAAAGAGCACTCAATGACAATGGGTTTTTTAGCAGAACACCGCGTAAAAAGCCACTGATATCAGAAAAAAACCGCCGCCTCCGCTTGGAATTTGCACGTGCCCATATTAATAAAGACATGGATTTCTGGTCCAATGTTTTATTTACGGACGAATCCAAGTTCAATATTTTTGGAAGTGATGGTCGCGCCAAAATATGGAGGAAAAAAATGCTGCTTTGCAGTTTAAAAATTTGATATCAACTGTTAAGCATGGCGGGGGTAACGTTATGGTTTGGGGAGCTATTGCTGCATCTGGCGCTGGAAGGATGGCATTTATTCAAGGTAATATGGACCGATTTCAGTACAAAACCATACTAGAAGAAAATTTGAAGCCATCTGTGGAATGCTTAGAGCTTGGGGATGGTTGGATTTTCCAGCAAGATAATGACCCTAAGCATACTGCTTTGGTTGTTAAGGAATGCGTTATTATGCGCCCAGGTAACTCAACACACCTCCCCAAAGCCCGGATTTAAATCCAATAGAGCATGTTTGGGAGCTTTTGGAGCGCAAAATTCGACAGAGCCATATTAGTGATGCCAAATCATTAAAGCAAGCACTGATAGACGCGTGGAGCAAACTGATCCAGGAGGAGATGACTAGTTTGGTTTCATCAATGCCACGGCGTCTGCAAGCTGTGATAGACAATAATGGGGGGCCAACCAAATATTAAAAATTGCTTAAATACTCACTGTATTTAAATGTTATTAGTTATATAATATTAATATTGAACTGTATGTAGACTTTTGTCCTACAATTTTTTTGTTGCTTTGCATTTTTTTTTGTTTTAGAAGAAGTGAATTAATTTATATTTTATGAATAAATATAATTCCTAAAAAAACTGTATCATTAGTTTTTTTAATAAATGCATATCGACTGGGAAACATGACAATATGACGTTGCATGTAGACTTTAGTCATTCACTGTAAATATACTCATACATACCTCAGATAGGGGAATACCCATTGTATATGTCAGTCAGCTTGTATTATAAAATATTATAAAATATCGAAGTAGTGTTTTTTTTTCCAAAAGTGAATTTCGTTATGACAACAGTACCTATGAAGCACAAACGGCGGCAAAATGACATGCCGACACGAAAGCTTAAAATTAAGTTATGTTGGAAGGAAAATCGTTAGGGCAAATAGGTAAAGGTGTTTCAAATTTCGCGTTTTTTTTAAAGAATAAATAAAACACATAATTTGCATTCGCTTTCAAAAACTTTTTATTGGTAATTGAAGTATCAGCCAAATGGCCTCCTCTTGCAGCTCCACAGACGTCCACTCTTTCAATGACATTTTGACATAATTGAGACTCTATCTCACCAATGAGGCGAATAATTTCATCTTTCAAACCAGGAATTGATTGTAGATTGTTTTCATAAACCCGAGTTTTCACATAACCCCAAAGAAAATAGTCTAACGGTGTCAAATCACATGATTTTGGTGGCCGTTCTTTACTGAACGCTTAATTTTGGGTGTAATTGTATGTCATTTTTCATCACTGTGAAAATGAATGCAGTAGCATTCATGTCCGCGAACGTGTTAATGAAATATTATGACAGACTTTGCAATAAATAAAATAAACAATAGTTTCATAAATATTGTTTACTTAATTAATAAACTAATAATTATTTTTAAAAAAAAATCACTTATTTTCTTGAAAATGAAAATGCGATGGTATGCTATTTAACAATCAGCATGTTAATTAGGTTGCATTGAAATTTTATAGATAAATTAAAGTATCCCTCGCAGCGAGATTAAATTATTAGGTGCGCAACTAAGTTCTCGCTGTTTTTCAAGAGATGGCTCCAGTAGTAAGTGCTGGTCGATTGCAACATAACCAAAACGTCATGAACCAAGCTTAGACATATGGTAAACAAACCGCTTTGACACATTAGTGATTTTGTTTTTGCGTCATATACTTTTGGTTGTGTGAAAATGTCTGATTTTGTGCCAAATAATCGTCATTTGCGGGAAGTGTGGTTTTTCTTCTTTCATTCGAAGAAAACGACGGCTGAACCGCGTCGAGAACTCCAAAAAGTTTACAGAAATGCTGCTCTAAGTGAAACAACGTGCCGTGATTAGTTCCGTCGCTTCAAAGACGGTGATTTCGATGTTGACGACCGTTCGCGTGAAGGAAGACCAAAAACCTTCGAAGACGCTGAATTGGAGGCATTGCTGGATGAGGATCCGTGCCAAACGCAAAAAAAGTTTACTTCAGCATTAGGAGTTACCCGCCAAGCCATTTCTCAACGATTGCATGCGTTGGGAATGATTCAAAAACTTGGGTTCCTTATGATTTGAAGACAAGAGACTTTGAGCGTCGTTTTTTCGTCTATGAACAACTGCTCCAGCGGCAAAAAAGGAAGAGTTTTCTTCATCGCGTCGTTACGGGTGATAAAAAATGGATTCATTACAGCAACCCAAAGAGAACAAAATCATGGGGACTGCCCGGTAATGCTTCTACGTCGTCGGTTCGGCCGAATATTCACACTGCGAAGGTTTTGCTGTGTATTTGATGGGACCAGGGCGGTGTTATTTATTATGAGCTGTTGAAACCGAACGAAACAATCACTGTGGAACGGTATCGAACTCAATTGATGCGATTGAGCCGAGCGCAGCGCGAAAAGCGGCCACAATACGAGCAGAGGCACGAAAACGTGATTATACAGCATGACAACGCTCAGCCTCACGTTGCCAAACCCGTTAAAACCTACTTAGAAACGCTCAAATGAGAGGTCCTACTCCATCCGCCATATTGCCCAGATATTGCGTCGTCCGATTATTACTTGTTCCGTTCGATGGTACATGGTCTGGCTAATCAGCAGTTCCGCTCATATGAAGACATCTCAAAATGGCTTGATTCGTGGATAGCCTCAAAAGACGAACACTTCTACCGTGACGGTATTCGAGCTCTGCCAGAAAGATGGGAAAAAGTTGTCGCTAGCGATGGGCAATACTTTGAATGATTCATTTGTAAACATTTTTTCACAATAAAGTTACATTTTCATCAAAAAAACAGCGAGAACTTAGTTGCGCACCTGATACATGTAAAGATTTTTAAACTACAGAAAGTACTGAAAGATACTACCACCAGCTAGGACGCATGAAAATGAAAAGTTGCAATAGAAATTAAATCAACGTATGAAATCTACGGTTAAATTAATGGTGTTTTCGCTGCCTGCATTGATCTCGCGTGACTATTTTTTTTAAAATTTAAAGTAAACATACAATCTGTCCAACCAAGGGCAATAAGTATTTTATATTAACAGTAAACAGAACATGCAGCATATACTTTCAATGAGCCACTGCTTCGCATTATTGATACCATGATCTATTATGTAATTTAATTGAATCTGTTCACTATATCGTTAGGCTTAAATCGTTTTTACCGATGCGCTCCACCTTTATCTTCTATCAGGGCTCTTGCTAATAAGTTTTGGTGAACACTTGACTTTGCATTATAGACTTCACTTCTTTTTTTGATTTCTTCTTTCAGTGAAGGTATGCTTAGGTCATTTTCAATTATTTTATTTCTTACACGGTGTATTCTAGATAGTTCTAAGAGCTTTATTTTGATACCGTTGGAGTACCTCTATATTTGAATTATTCGCCGTTTCCCATAGTTAAATACCGTGGGTTCAGATAGGTTCAAAAATGACATATAATAGTATTTTATTGTTCATACTTAACCGTGAATGCCCGCCCATCATCCAGTACATGTTTCTGAATTTAATCCCTTGCTTTTTAT
The DNA here is from genome assembly GCA_031893035.1 of Dermolepida albohirtum. Classification (NCBI taxonomy): domain Eukaryota; kingdom Metazoa; phylum Arthropoda; class Insecta; order Coleoptera; family Scarabaeidae; genus Dermolepida; species Dermolepida albohirtum. The sequence continues at coordinate 83,544 of JAVIWB010006925.1, read as the reverse complement.
TCGTAAAAATAAGTTTTACGCACGTCAACTTCCCATCCATGGTGTTTTGTGTCGTTGGCTTGAGCCAATTGTCACCCTTGTATCGATTTTCTTACAATTAATCTTCATTTTCCATTTTTTAGCCAAGTTTCTCTTTTGCTTAATTTTTTCTGTAAACTTTTTGATGCAGTATCTGGATTAGCATGTTCGGAGAGGACGGCGGTGTCATCGGCAAATGCCACCACTTCCATTGACCCGGCTAACATCTAAAAACGCTTCTGACTACAAATACTATTCATTTCTTTTCTAATCGAAATGTTGTAAACGTGAAAGCGAGTTTCTGGATATTTCTTGTATTCGCTAGAGCCATTACCACGTACCATAGTTCTATCAGGTTGTTACAAATGTAATGTCCGTTTTTTCCTTCGGTCTGAACTGAATCGCACCTGTGTGAAGACGTGTATGTTTTTGGTGAAAATTATTATTGTATTTGTAGAAAAGGGTATTTATTTTGAAGTGTGTACCTGTTCCATTTCTTGGAAAGATTAATACACCTGTCCTTGTCTCGCCTATGGAAATGCTGTCGGCAAGAGATATTCGGGCAATTTACCTCTTTCAATTTAAAAAGGGATTAAATGCAGCTGCAGCAACGCAAGAAATTAATCAGACGTTTGGTGAAACCACGTGTAATGAACGCACATTACGGCGATGGTTTAAAAAATTCAGCGAGGGAAATTTTGATTTGGAAAATGAGCCTCGCGGATATGCGCGTAGCACCGTTAATGACGACGAGCTGCGTGTAGAAGTTGAAAGTAATCCGTCGACAACAGTGCGTAGCCTTGCAGAAACATTTCAAGTGTCCATTGCCACCATTAGTCGTCACCTTTCTTCGATTGGCAAAGTGAAGAAACTCGATCGATGGGTGCCGCATCAATTAACGGAAGCCAATAAGCTCCGTCGATTAGAGGTGGCTACCTCTTTGGCTAATCGACAGAAAGTTGAACCGTTTCTTCATCGAGTGGTAACGTGTGACGAAAAGTGGATACTTTATGATAATCGGAGACGGTCAGGACAATGGTTAGATCGAGGTGAAGCACCAAGACAGCATGCACGAGCATCACTTCACCCGCGAAAGATTATGGTGCCTATATGTTGGACCAGTAAGGGTATTATTCACTATAGCAACCTGGTGAAACCATCACGGCAGCGTCCTATTGTGCCGAACTGGAAACTATGCATGGAAAATTGAGCCGCTTGCAGCCCTCACTAGTCAATAGACATGGACCCATACTTCTTCATGATAATGCAAGACCTCATGTTGCACGACAGACAATCCAAAAACTTTCGGAATTTGGTTACGAAATTCTCTCTCACCCACCTTATTCACCCGACCTTTCGCCAACTGATTTTCATTTTTTCTGAAGTTTAGACAATCACTTAAAAAATAGGGACTTCCCTGACCGGGAGTCTGTAATAGCAGTGTTTGAGCAATATGTGAGCCGTCAAAACCTTTTTTCAGCTTCCAGGCCGTTCGCAACAAACTATTAATGCAAATGGAGACTATTTTGCAGAATAAATATTTATATTTTTTTTAATTTAGACTTTTTTTTATTCCTTACAAAATCGGACATTTCGTATGTAACAACCTGATACTTACGATGCATTAATAATTTTAAAATTATCCAAACCTTTAACGTCTTGTATCATCGAATTAAACTGTTTTTTCGAAAATAATCCAGGGACAAAAAATTTTAAAATAACTCAAGGAATAACTTTCTGAATTTTTCCCGTATGTTTAGTAAATATTTGGTATAAAAAATGTACAGTTGGGCGAGTTTTTTCTCGAGAGCCAAAATTTTATTTGTTTTTATATTTAAGCAATTTTATGTTGCAAGACAATGCTCTGTGTTTGGTGGGACTAGAGTGGCGTGGTGTATTACGAACTGCTGAAACCTGGTGAAACAGTTAATACTGATCGCTACCGACAACAAATTATCAATTTGAACCATGTGTTGATAGAAAAATGTCCAGAATGGGCCCGAAGACACGGTAAAGTGATTTTATGGCACGATAACGCGTTGTCTCACACAGCAAAACCAGTCAAGAAAGTATTGAAAGCACTTGAATGGGACATAATATCGTATCCATCGTACTCTCCAGACCTTGTTCCGTCCGACTATCACCGTTACGCATCAATGGGACACGCGCTTGCAGAGCAGTACTTCGCTAATTTCGAAAAACTTAGAAAATGGCTCGATGAATGTTTTTTCTCAAAGGACGAACAGTTTTTTTGGGATGTCATCCATAAATTGTCTAAAAGATGGGCAAGATGTGTAGAATCAAATGACTAGTACTTTGAATAAATAAATTTTTCCATTTTCTAGAAAATTATGCAATTTTTTTACGAAAAAACGGGTAATGACTTTCCGGTACACCTGGTATATCATCCGAATTCACAATAATGACACTTTTTCATCAACTACAGCAACCTTTCCCGCCTTCGGGAAGTTTTGTAACTAATATTTGCAATGAGATTGTGTACATTTTTCAAGGTTTTGCATTGCATAAAAGTTAATTTATTTTACATTACTTCACAAGTTCTTCCCCCATTTATTTAATATTATTATTATTATTATTGTTTTATTATAATCTTAAATAATTGTATATGTTTAAATAAATTATGTAAAACTGCAAAAATTTTACCGGGTACCTTTCAATTAATCTCTAAACGTTAAAAACTACCTTTACAACTGTAAACTAATTTGAGGTCACATTATAAATGAAATTGTTTAAATTATATGATCGCGTTGTTTTTATAAAAGTCTAATTAGTTCAGTAAAATGTTCAGTTAACCTTGAAGTTCGAAATAACAAAAATCGACATTTTAGACTGCGAAAAACAAACGTAAATCAATCAAATATAAATAGCATGGTGGTTTAAACAAAGGAAATAGGAAATGTGTATATGTACAAGCCGACTACTTCGACAAAATTTCGTATGATAAATTACTAAGTTTACTGTTACAAAACTAAACCATGAACCATGTAAAAAATACAAAATTTAAATGTTGTCTTTAAAAAATAAACATAAGAAAAATCAGGAAATAGATTAAGTAAAATATTCAGTTAATATTGATGTTCGAAATAATAAAAATCTACACTTTAGTTCGGGAAAAACAAGCCTAAATTAATCAGATATAAATGATGATGGTTTAAACAAAAGAGATAGGAAATGTGCACACGTACAGGTTTGCTACTTCCACAACATTTTGTACAAAAAATACTAAGTTTACTGTTAAACAACTAACAAGGGAACACAGGCAAGTGTCCCTCATCGATTTAAATGAAACTTGTTTATAGACTGATGTAGTGTAAGGACAACGGTAACTCTTTTAGCTGCCCAATCGTCCGTTTTCGGAGGGTGAAGCGCTCTATCGGCAACACAACCCTTCGCTAATTGCTTTAATATCTCCAAAACGGTAAGACATATGAGAAAAAAGTTAGGATAAATATTTCGCTATTTTAATGGTACTAAAGGATAGTGACAATAGTTTTCTTTTCATAATTATTGTTTACCAGCAACAACCTCCACCCCTCCCATTTATTTCAAACTTTATTTCAAAAATACAAGAGGTTATGCACAATTTATTCATATATATTAAACATGCCAGAAAATAACTCAATTTATAGAAGAAAAAAAAACAACTAGAAAATTGTGTACCTACGTATTTGATATACACTGTGTATAAGTAATAACCTTTATTTAGTTTCAACGACACAACAAAAGAACAAGCAAAGCACCGAATTGAAACAAAAATGAAAAGGTGAGGAGTCAGATGTTCCTGGTCTACCACGTAAACCTTTATCAAAACTAAAATTGATGGTTGAAGAAAGGAATACCTAATTCTAACATTTACAATTAACCACTAATTCTGCAATGTGTGTACAATGATAACGAAGTACTCCGTATTAACACATACATACGTTTGAGATACGTGAGTGTGTACAGCAATCTTAATTCGTTAAGAAGAAACCATTTTCTTCAGCATGAGAGAAATTGTGGAGGACGTGGTGCTGCAAACATAAAAGATAGTGTAGTAAACAGAACAATGTTTCGGTTTATTATTCCATCGGCATCGAGTATTTAGTAAGAACCGGGCTAAAGGTGTTGGAGAATTCACTTTGTAATCTGCTTCTGGGTTTCCGGGCTGGAACCGCGTCACTAGTATATCTGCCGACGTTTCGTACCCATTTGTTTGGGACATCTTCAGGGCTGAACTACTGCACTGAAACTGGTGTAAGTCGATGGGGGACGCGTTTATATATGGATAATGGGTGATGGGTCAATGGAGCATTACGGTTGCGGTTGGGTAGATTAGAGATGCAGGATTGCCAAACGTTATGTAGGGGGTAGCCATCATCGCGGTTAAGGTTATTGGGTTGCTTAAAGATCTCTATAGTTTCGCGGATTTTGCGACTATAAAAATGGTTAGTACGGGATAGGATCTTATTTGAATTAAACTGAATATGGTGCCCGGTTTCCATCCTATACTCGGCAAGTGCAGAACCGGCTATGCGCAGCAACCTAGTACAACGCTCATGTTCAGAAACACGAGTGCCGACAGACCGCTTTGTTTCACCAATATATGCCCTGACGCATGAACAAGGAATCCTGTACACACCAGCTGATTCTAAAGAAACATGGTCTTTTACGGAAAAAGGGTCAGATAATTCGCTTTGTAGTTCAGATCCTGTTCTGTGAGTCTTTGCATTGCTTCTGCATGAGGATGTTCTTAGGGTGTGAGATGGCGAGTCTGTTTAGCTTTTCGATGAAAAGTGCAGAATAATCTAATGAGTGGTTTCGAAGAATGGATAAAAGCGAAGTAAATGATTGCTAACGATGTTTTTAAAGTTGTAGGAATTTAGCTGTAATTTTTGTATTTCGTCAATTTTCATCAAAATTACAATATAGTTTTCCAATATAATCTCCGTTTAATTGACTATACTTATCTGAACGTGAAACCAATTTTTTTAAATCGTCTTCAAAGAACTTTTTCGGAGTCTCTGTAATCAAACTATTTATAGCAAATTTCACCTCATTTAAGTTCTGAAATTGAAAAGGCGATAATCACTAGAAGCCAGTTCTGGTGAACAGCGTGAATGTGAAAACAATTCCCAGCGCAATCCATTTAAAACATTCTTCGTTCTTCGTGCGGTATGAGGTCTTCCATTGTCCTCTTGCATTAACAGACGCTTGTGTAACTTTCCAAAGTTGTAATGAGTCAAATGATTTGAATAATATTCTGCGCCAATTGTAGTACCTTTCGACAGATAATCCATAAAAAACCCTTGCAATTCCAGAATACAATGAACACAGTTTTTCCAATCTTCTCAACTGCACGTGCTTCAAGCAGATGAGCTCTGTTGGTTCTGCGCTATTCTTTACAGACTGATTTTGTGTTCACAATATTGCAGTAAAGTATCTATATTCTATCAGCAGTTATTACGCGTTGCCTGAATTGATTAATTGCTGTAACGTGTTAAAAAGTCTTGAAGTTGGCGGCAATTTTCGACCTGTTAACTTCCTGTACCAGTCCCAACAGCCTTAGTACCCTAAGAGCTGAATTCTTATTCAATGCTAAGCATTCTTGTAAAATATCATAAAGCTATCAGGTACCTATTCCTACATCAACACTAATTTTATGAATAGTTATTCCCCTATCATCTTCGACTGGGTTCTCTCTTTTCACCATTTATGGAGGTGTTCGGGTGTCTACTGCATGGGCCGTTCTCTGGTGATATTTTGTTGGCTTTAAAACGATTGACTTATCAGTAAACAGTACTTTTATCTTCTGCAAACTCTCCAAATGCACTCTGCAGACACTGAGCGGTTTCTGAAGGTTTTACAGGCTCTTTAAACGAAAAGAAAATGATAAGTGATTTAACTATGTTTGCTATGGTTGCAAAATCGGTGAAGTACGCCTGTGTAGGTTAACTAATAGAAATAAACTGAACAATATTGCAAGGAGTAGTTGCACAGGGCAAAATTCCTAAAACTTTGGAAGCATGCCTCGTATGAAAGAATGTGAAAATTAAGTTCTATTACAAAGCTAGCAGTGCCCTTTGTATTTAATTAATAAAACTGATAAAGAAGTAGTGAATTTTGTTTCCTTATTGTTTATATAAGTTTAAAAAGACTTACCCAATTGTTTATAAGATCTCCATTTCATCCAGTGTACTTCTTTAAATGCTCCGCATGTTAGTATTTTCACAACCTATTTCAATTTCATTAAAAATCACATCACTCACTTGCATCACTATCTTCATCACTATAATGCCATTCTTCGTTCCTATACGCCAAAGCATCCACGAATTTTTGACCGAAATCTACTTCTTTCTTTAAATAAACCCTTTGATACCAAGCCTTGTATATTTTCAAATACCTATCCTTCGGTTCCACATCGAAGTTTCCCAAACAGAACATATTAAAGGCATCCCGACCGTATCTGCCAACTCCGAACAATTCCCCCGCATCTCGCCAATTTTTATGAACGAAATCGTGCGACATTCGCCATATTTGGACGGATCTCTTTTTCAATCCGATCTTGTCGAAGTATCGTTCCAAATTCGAAACTTCCGATTTGATAACTTGGAATGGATCGGGGTAATCTTTGAGGAAGTTCTCTATATGAGGTCTGGCGTATTTAGCGGCGGTTTTGTTAAGGAAGATCGTGGCTACTAACAAGGCCCACGGATCGTGATAGAGATCTTCCTCGATTAGGTTATGAGGGGATTTTGGCGGGTGCCAAATTGGTTCGATTAAGAAGTTATTGTTGCTTAGAGGTTCGAATAGTTCCGGTTTTATTTTAACTTCAGGTGTAAGATGCTCTGCACGTTTGGTTAGCTTCGACTTGATTTTTTTATCAAAATTTTGATTTCTGTTTGCAAGTTTAAATTTGTTTTTAATACCAAAGAACTTCGAATGCTTTTGCAGAGTATTCATCTTCGAAGACTTTCTCTCTTGTTTTATGCTGTAACTTTCTCGTCTATTTTTTAGAAGGTTCAGATATCTAAAGTTGATTCCTTTAGAATTAAACGTTTCAACAGACATATTTTCTTTAATGTCTGGCATATTTTGAATATCGTCTTCAATTTTTTTGATAAAGTAATTTATTTTACTATTAATTACAATAGATCTTTCAATATCTTCAAATTCAAAACCGCGAAAATTTGATACATCATCTCCATCTCCAAAAACACCGAATTCTTTATTTGAATTATAATTTTCATATTTTAAGGGAATTTTTGCATCGACTTCAGATTTTATATCGCCGCATTTTATGACGTCTTTATTTCGTTTTTCAAATTCTTTCTTATTTGTGAAAAAATGAAATACGTTTGGAGAATCATCAATTTTTAACTGGGAAATATTTTCATTTGGTGATTGGTGGTTTATTTGTTTAAAATTAATATTATTAGAGTCAGAACCAAAATATTTGTTATATAATAAATCTTCAGTCTCGAGCATATTCGGCATCATCCTCAGACTTTTTTCAAGTGCGTAGTTTAATTTGTCAGCAATTACGTTTGAGTTTGTAACTTCTTCCAACCCAAATCCACGAAAATTCGTCATATCACTTTGATAATTTTCATTAAGGACTTCGCTAAAATTATTGAATTTATCTTCATTTTTAATTTGTAGACCCTTTGGAAATTTCTTATTAGAAGAGAGGCACCTCTTCTGGTTAAAGTAGGGAGATGTATTTTCAACTTCTTTTGATGTAGATTCATTTAAATGTTGCAAACAATTAGTAGGAGATAAATCTTCATTTTTGTGGGGATTTTTACGAATTTCTCCTTCATACTTTTTTACTTCAGATTTAATCAAAGGTGATACATAATTTATAAGAAGCATATCATCATTTTCAACATTTGAAGCTTTAACAATTTCTATCTGCTCTTTTCCAAAATTATTTGAAGCTTCGATGCTCTCTGAACACGAGAAATTATCTAAAATAAAAAATCTCTTATGGTTTAGGGCAAAATTCTTATTACAATGACTTCGTTGGAAATTAATAATACTATTGGTGTCATGATAAAGATATCTGTTACATAACGAATCTTCATGAGTTTCCAGCATACTTGGCATCATCTTCCGACGTTTTTCAATTGCACAATTTAATTTATTAAGAATATCTTTTGAGTTTGTAATTTCTTGTAATTCAAATCCATGGAAATCTAACATATCACTTGATTGGTCATAGTTTTGGTCAAAAATTCGATCTGAATTTTCTAAATCATTGAATTTGTCTTCACTTTTTATTTCAAATTTATTTGAAGATTCCACGTAAGCGTAAATATATTTTCTTTGGTTAAAATGTGAAGGTATATTTCCTACAACTGTCTCTGGCGCTTTACTTGTAATGACCTCAAAATTTTCTGAATCTTTTTCATTCAAATATTGTAAATAATTTGTAGAAAGTAAATCATCATTTCTGTCGGGATTTTTAAGAATTCTCGCTTGGTATTTTTCCGAATTGGGTTCACTTAAAGGGGTTAGATAGTAATCAATTTTATCATTTGAATTTTTTGAAATTTCCACTCGATTTTGCTCAAAATGATTTGAAATTTTTACGTTTTCCGGACAGACGAAGTCGTCCAAAATAAAAAAAGCGTCATGCTTTAGATCTAAATTTCTACTACAATGAATTTTTTTGGTTCCCTTTAAAAAACTTTGATTTACTCCTACGATTTTGACGTCGGTGCATTCCTGGTAGCATTTCCAACACATTTTAGCGACTAGGTAAGTATTCTCGTTGAAGTATTTGCTTAAAACTATTTCGCCGTCGGCTTTCTCGTATGACATCTGCAAAAGTAAAAAAATATATATACAAAAAAATAAAATACTGTCAACTACATTGTAATAAGAACAATATATTGATAACTTAAGAGAGTAGTATAGATAACGGTTGAAGTACAGTAATTAAAGATAATTATATAATATTAATTAATTGAATTAAGTTATCAATTTTAAATAAATTGTTTTAAAATCGGAAGTACTATTCATATTGAGTAAGATTTGAGGTTGTAGTTGTAAGGTGGCTTTCGAGAGATCGATTGTATGTAAGTAACAAATTTATTTTGTTTTTTATTTATAAAAATTCTTAATTATAAATAACGTACCTGCGAATAAAATATTTAAATATCGTTATTTTTGTTACTTAAATTAATGTTCTTAATTTTATTTTATTTATATGTAAATTAATAAAATAAAAAGAATTTAACATAATTGATCAAATTAGGCGCTTTGCTTTTCAATTCAAAAACTTTATTTTGAATGAAGAGGACAATTAATGTGGTAAGTAGGCTTTCGCGGTCGTGGTCCATACTGTACTATCTTTTTCTGGGGCTTCCGGGCTGGAACCGCGTCACTGGTATTACGTCGGCAGTTATACCAGTGATGCGGTTCCAGTCCGGAAGCCCAGAAGAAGGAAGAGGACAATTGTTTCAAACTCTGTCGTTTATTAACAACTGGTTCATAATTTTAAGAATTGTGTTATTACGTTTTATCAAGAATCAAGTAAGAATTCAATCAACTTATACTACTATGATCCTGTAGAGGTTAAACATTTAATTTTTAGTCGATTTTGAAGTTATTTGAATTTAATTTACATTTTGTCGTACAATTATCTACGGATTACGAGAAAACTTTTGACTCCATAGACTAAAATTTGCGTGTAGAGAGCACTTAAGAAGAAGGGACTTTCTCAAAAATTTAGATAAATAGAAAAAAGATTTATTTATCCCCCAGTGTTGAACAAGAAATAAGGCATCTCAATATGTTACAAACATTAAGATAACAAATAATATAGAGTATACAAAAGGAACTGCACTGTACTAATTTCCAACAAGAAACTACACAATATTCAGAATAAAAAACATAACATAATCGAGCTACTGTGACTGACAACCGAACCCGGTCCTTACCATTCGGAAGAGAGATGCAGTATGTACATATAAATATATGTATTAAATATATATATATATATATATATATATATATAATGTATGGGGTAGAGCAATATATAACGTGACTGCGTTCTTTCCATCGCGCACCGCATCGGGCGAGGCTGTAATTGGAATGCCATTGACCTTGATACTTCCCAAGCAACAACCCGTAGTTTCATCTCTCTGCTTTGGTTCACTTTTAAACTTTAAGAAGACATTGTTACTTAGTAGATCCGTGATAAAGATTGACATAAAAATCGAGCAGCGAATTAATCTGAAATCCCTTGTCAAATTAAAAAAATTGCCAACAGTATGTTTATAAATGTTAAAAGAGGTGTTTGGTGACAATGTTACGTGCCGCCGGATCGCCAAGAAAGAAAAAATCACAAATGAGTAAGTCGAAATTGAAGGCGATGCTGATCGTTTTTTTTCGATATCAAGCGTGTTTTCATGACTGACTAAGTGCCTGAGGATCAAACCGTTAATCAGGAAAGCTACAAAGAAGTCCTAGCCAAGCTGAGGGAAAGAGTAAGGAAGAAAGGATTGGACTTGTGGAAGTACGCTTCGTGGATTCTACACCAGAAAAACTTGACTTGACAGACAATATATGCTTCCGCTATATGCAGGAGGAAGAAATATCACTAAGATGGTTGTATATGCAGGATAACGATCCGAACCATATTTCTTGTAAAGCGAAAACATAGTTTCGAGATAATAACATTCGCGTTTTGAGTTGGCCGGCACAATCGCCAGCCTTGAACTCGAAGTCGCAAAATATTAGAATATACGAGTACTAAGCTGAATGCCAATCAATTTCAGCATGCATGTAGGAAATTGGTAAACTCGTTGCCCTACAGGTGCCAAGAGAACAATAAAGGTCAAGCAACAAAATATGTGTTTCAATTCAATTAACTAAGTAAAAATGGCATTTGGTTAATACTTTGGCATAACTGCTGTTTTACTGCACAACACATTTTGTTTGTCCTAGAATATAAACTGTTTTATTTTCACTTTGTTATTAAGGAACCTATTTATTTATTGTTATAGTTACGTAACATGAATAAAAAGTTCAAGAAACTTGAATTTCTTTTATTTAACGTATAAATTGATATTTCAGCAAACTTAAGACCACTGCTATTTTCGTGCACACGACTGTATGTATAGAAGGTATATACTTGTGCAAATATATAAATATGTTATGCATTTCTTTAGGTTATTACATATTTTAAAAATATTTGTAATGCTAATACGATGACATTTTATTTTCTTTGAAACTTTGTAACACAAATACGAAGATTATGCGATAATACACACATAAATATTCAGAAGCTATAAAAAATGATAGGAATAATTGGAAGTATCTTCTGCAAAACAAAAATTCCACATCATAAAATGTTTAAAAACACTCAGTTTTATATTCAACTAATATTTTCCAAGAAGGTGCTTAATTTAAAGCGTTTTATAAGTGATTCAGAAATAAAATGATTTCAATTAATTGCCATCAAAATTCTTTTCACTTTATACGGGAGTTAAGTATAAAAACAACATTGTATTAATTGATTTTCAAGACAACCATTATTATTGAGTACAATTTTCAAGTGATTAAAGTCATTCCTGTAGACAATTAACCTGTTTAGCTGTGCAGAAGCGGACTTGAAGATAATTAAGGACAATCGGTTGAATGTACTAATTTCAGTAAACCTAGTAATTTTCAACGAAATCGGCACAGTAAACTAGTTAAAAAAAATGTCAATATTTAAGTAAAATATACACTGCCACTTAAAATAATTTGAACGAACGAATATACAAAGGGTATTAGGAAAGTTTTGCAATATGACGCAACAATGAACCGTAGGAAGCTGCTTGTGGCTGCATGTTGAGACATGTTCATACGTGCATAGTAGCCGAAACGCCATGTTTATGGGCTCACTTATTCATTAGCAGTGAGAATGTAAAGTGCTTGCGATGGCATCGTGGTCACGAAATGAGATGAGGGCAGTTTTGCGTTATAATTGCGTGCGTGGTTTAAACATAGACCAGTGCTTCGAAGATGCTTTACTCCCTAGTGGAACTTGGCAGAACTGGTTTAAAGATTGTTTTCGGAGGATGGAGAGGTGTATTGAATGTAGAGGAAATTACTTTGAAAAAATTAAATAAAGAAAGCTGTATGGCAAAACTTTTCTAGTACCCTTTGTAATATTCTACTTATCAGAAGAATTTTTATTTTAGCAATACAATATGATATAATCGCCACTAAAAACTACCGAAAACACATAATAAAAAACCTCCAGAAAATATAGCAGGAGGGGGTAAACTACTTGCTGATAGACACAACATTGGAACAAACATATACCAAGAACTTGCAATCAAACATCAACACGTAAAAAATAACACGATATATTATAAATACACTGCTGTAAGTGTCCTTGAAAAGAATGATGACAAACTGTACTGGGAGAGGACAATACAGACAAACAGACAACTTCCTAGTAACAGGCCAAACATTACACTTACTGATAAAAAACAAATGGTAACTTACATAATAAACATTGCAATACTAAATGATACAAACATTACACAAAAAGAACAAGAGAAAATAGTAAAATATACACCATTTGCAATCGAGCTAAAAGAATTTTGGAAACAAAAAGTAGTAACAATAGTTTCAGTAATGTCAGTAATACAAACTCTAGAAATAAATCCACATACACACACAAACATACAAAAAGCTGTTATTATCAAAACAACAGCAATAGTTAGAAAAATTCTCAATCAGCAGTAGATCTCGAAATCTGGCAAATAATCATCATTTGCACAATACGATCGCAGCTATAGTAACCTTAAAATGGCCATATAAAAACGTGTAGTAAGTACCGTTTAGTGGTGAATAATAACACCCTATAATATCAGCCGTGTACAGTCCGAACTCAAATCTATAGATATGTAAGTTGAGCGAAAAGTTTCCGGCGTTAGACTGAGGTAGTGTGAGAAATCTATACCATAATAATAATAATATTTATTTATTCAACAGGCAAACTATTTAATAGAAAACAAGAACATAATAAATATGAAATGAAATAAAATGAAATAACTATGAAAATAATAGTAAGGTCCTGCAATTTCAATAATAAAACAACTTAAACTACCACAATAACAAGTAAATATCTGCTAACTGAGAATATGATTACGATGGCCGTTTCGTCTTTCTTGAGACTCTTCGAGCAGCCTCAGTTTTCGTACAACAGATATTGCCATCATGGGCATATAACACAACGTATATAACATGTAAATAATTGAAAAGATTGGATCTCTAGCTCTGTTTGAAACGTTAAAGCACTTTTGTCTGACATTGTTGTCAGGACATTGTACTGTCTACAATAACTTGGGAATTGTGAATTAGATCGATTTATTCGGAAAGTCACACAAATACAAACAAGTAAGTATCTGTTGGCTGAGAACATGACTACGACGGTCGTTTCGTCTTTATTAAGACTCTTCAGATAGCCTCAGTTCTAGTTCATCAAATACTATCGCCACGGCCATATAAGATGACATATATAGGAGGCTGCTTGAAGAGTCTTAATAAAAAGGAAAAGGGCCGCCGTAGTCATGTTCTCGGTCAACTATTTCTATTTGACTGGCTTTTCGAATAAACCGATTTAACGCACAAGTCGGGTTACAATTATTGTACATTCTCCTAACTGCAATGTCAGACAAAAATGAGATCCAATCTTCTCAATTATTTACAATCATAATAAACATAAAAAGTCATAGACAAGAGCTAATGAATGATACCAAAATTAAGCCTTGTATGTATTTGGTTGGCAACTAAGTACTTTCGGTTTTTACTGATAGAGAGCGTTGCTTTATTTTTTGTATAACGTATGTTAGTGCTGTACTTTACCGTTTGTCGCGTGATACTAGTCACATTGACGTAACTTCAGAAGCAAGTAGTGCGTGATTTTTATTAAAGCTATTAGTTATGGGTTAATTTTAAATGGAGTGCAGAAACGAACATTTTCGACATATTTTACTATTTTATTTCCGTAAAGGAAAGAAAGCTGCTGCGGCTCACAAAAAGATATGTGAAGTTTATGGTGCTAATTGCTTAACAGAGCGCACGTGTCAGAATTGGTATAAAAAATTCCGTTCTGGAGATTTTTCCCTCAAAGGTGAGCAACGTTCTGGTCGGCCTACTGAAGTTGATGATGATCAAATCAAAGTCATAATTGAAGAGGATCGTCATATAACTGTTCGAGAGTTTGCGGAGAGGCTACATGTATCGCACACAACAATTGAAAAACATTTAAAATGTCTTGGGCTAGTTAAGAAGCTTGATATTTGGGTACCTCACGAATTGAAAAAAATTCATTTAACACAAAGAATCAACTTTTGCGATATGCACCTTAGACGAAATGAAACCGACCCTTTCTTAAAAAGAATCATCACAGGTGATGAAAAATGGGTCCTGTACAGTAACATAGTTCGAAAACGATCATGGAACAAACACGATAAACCAGCTCAAACCACATTGAAAGCTGAATTGCATCCAAAAAAGATCATGCTGTCAGTTTGGTGGCATTACAAAGGTGTTGTGTTTTTTGAGCTGCTTCCAAGGAACCAAACGATCAATTCTGATATTTACTGTCAACAATTAATAAAACTGGATGAAGCAATCAAAGAAAAACGGCCAGAATTGTCAAATCGGAAATGTGTAGTTTTCTACCAAGATAATGCGAGGCCTCACACATCTTTGGCAACTCGTGGGAAACTATTGGAGCTTGGCTGGGAAGTGATGCCACATCCCCCATACAGCCCTGATCTAGCACCATCTGATTACCATTTATTTCGAAGTTTGCAGAATTATTTGAATGGTAAAACTTTCACAAATGACGAAGACCTTCACTCGCACCTGGTTCAGTTTTTTGCTGATAGGGACCAGAAATTTTATGAGCGCGGAAACATGCAGCTGAAAGAAAGATGGCAAAAGGTCATTGAGCAAAATGGAAAATATATAATTGATTAAAAACTATTCTTTGTTTAAAAAAAAGTGTTTTATTTTATACTACAAAACCGAAAGTACTTAGTTGCCAACCCAATATATTTGTAATTAATAAGTTAAAAATGTCTTGAAAGTAATCATTTGCATTCTTCTTTTCTTCTTTTAAAGAAGAAGCCGACTGTTCATCAGAATTGTTAAAATCATTTATTTCAATCAATACTATCTTGCTTTTTACGATCAGTTAATTCGCTAAAGGTGGTTAGCTTGAGTAGCATAGATTGTTAGGATACTGTTGAGAGTTCGATTAGTGGCAATGACGTTTTCGATGGTGTAGCATCAATTTCCTTTTAGCGTAAGATGAAGTCGTAGAAAAAATTAATATACATATAATAATAAGTGGGTGAATCAACATCCAATCTAGGCTTTTGCTTAAAAATTGTTACAACTATCAAAAAGTGAGAAGGCATGTTGTCTTGAAAAAACTACCAGTTGTTTTCATCACGATATTCATACCATATACGATGGACTAGACGTATTAATTGCTCCGAAACTTCGAGATAAAATTCAATATTGACTATTTAGTTAAGCTACATATCGGCAGCATTTTGAATGGGATAAAATTGATGTACCTGAAATTTTCTAAAGTTCTTATGACCACGGTTCGCGTATTTATTGGACAGACTACGTATATCGTACTCAGTTTCAGAATTCTTCGTACTCATATATTTAAAAAAAACTAGTGGTTATAGGCATAAATAAGCAATTATCGTTAATTTCAGAAAACAATGCCTGATAATGGTTAAAATGCGGGATAGCATAACAGATAAACTTAGTTACATACGCCACAAAAGTCAAAAGAAATCATTGGTTTTAAAAATACCCAAGTTATATAACTCATTATTATATTACTTTAGAAAAGGAAGTGCATATTTTGTTTTTTGAGAAGAATTATAGATTCACGTACCTAGAATAGCAAAAATGTTGTAACATCTTTGTGTAAGTTAAAACTCTATACATTAATATTTATTTCCACGTATCAATACCATCAAAATCTCTCCATAACATATTAATTGTACATCGGGTATTCTCAGAATAAGTCGATTTTATTCGTTAATTCTAATTTTTTTTTAATTGAATTGATTGAATACCATTAAACACACTTAGCATAGCTTTTTTTCCGTTTAATATTTATATTAATTGACAACACATCTCTTAGCTAATTGCGTCGAAATCTTCCATCTCCGCGTAGATTTAGAATTGCTTTTTAAGTAAAACTGCACACGCCTTATAAACAAATTGAGTAATTTTATAGACGTCATGAGAGAACAGGAGAGGCAGGCGTCCAGACAAACGTCAAAGTCGTCGGCTCGTTTGTCAAGCAGTTTATTTTCAAACGTTGTTGGGTGTGGTATTACATTACAATGTCACATAAAAAATAATTCCATACGCAATGGATATTAATAAATTTATACATCAATCTCCTACTTTACAGTATACTGGCAATCATAATTGATGTATTGTATGTAATTTTAACATTATAAGCCGCGATGTATTCAATTTCAAACATAATAGAACTTAAACATCTAAACAAACAACAATTTGGAGTCACAACCTGAACCACTTACAGTATTCTAAAATCACCCATTTTACTACTACAGAATATGAAGATTCAATACTTCCTGATTAAGCTTTTTCACCTGCCTCTGTTATTTGTTCTTGATTTTGACCTCTTCTTCTCAGTTGGTTATTTCCACCTCTTCTAGGTTCTTTTTAGCTGCTTTCTGAAGCTATTTTTCTTCTTCCTTTCATAATTTCTTGCCATATCTTTTTTCAAATAACCTGACTTTGTATTCTAATCATTTGTCAATGCGTCTTTATTATTTGGTTAATGAATTTTGGGCTTTTTGAAGAGTTCTTCTTATTCCATATTTGTTCAGTTTTTATATTCTCCATCTACTTTTGTTCCACTATACGTGGAAGCATTCATTAAGATTCTTCGTTTTCATACTTCAAGTTGTTTCTTTTTTTCCATTGTTTAGAATTAGCAGGTAATAGTGAGTTTTATAGTTGGTGGAGTTTTATTTTTGCAGATCTTGATGTATTGTTCGCTGTGATATTTAATTAAACTATATAAAATCTATTGCGTTTGGTTTTTTCACCACCCTTCATTATTTTCATATTGTAAAGGTGATTCTGAGAAATTTCAGTGGAGGCAGTTGTCTTAGATTCATCTGTACTGTTCCCCGATATAGTCTATCAAAGTATTTTGATTTGAAGGTTTTAAAATATTTATATAAATGCCACAGGTAACGGAAACGAAGTGTTCCCCAATAAAGTCTATCAAAGTGTTTTCATTTGAGGGTTTTAAAATATATAAGCAAATGCTACAGGAAATCGAAACAAAGTGTCACAGGAGGCTGTTAGGAGAAGAAATGGAGAAATAAGAAAGAGTTAGGAGTGAAATCAGCGAAGGAAATTTTAGAATAA
This sequence comes from Dermolepida albohirtum, assembly GCA_031893035.1. Taxonomy (NCBI): domain Eukaryota; kingdom Metazoa; phylum Arthropoda; class Insecta; order Coleoptera; family Scarabaeidae; genus Dermolepida; species Dermolepida albohirtum. The sequence continues at coordinate 66,069 of JAVIWB010006925.1, read as the reverse complement.
AAAGAAATTGGGATGGGTTCACCATTTAGGAAGGATGTATGAAAAAAAATGGGTTTATATCGAAAACCCTAAGCGCGGAAAATCATGATTATCACCTGGCGAAGCCGGCTCATCGACTCCAAGGTCGTTTTGGTCGCAAGACAATGCTCTGTGTTTGGTGGGACCAGAATGGCGTGGTGTATTACGAACTGTTGAAACCTGATGAAACGATTAATACTGATCGCTACTGTCAAGAAATCATCAATTTGAACCATGCATTGATAGAAAAACGGGGCTGAAGACACGGTAAAGTCATTTTACAGCGCGGTAACGCGCCGTCTCATACAGGAAAACCGGCCAAGGAAGCGTTGAAAGCACTTGGATGAGACATAATATCGCACCCGCTTTACTCTCCAGACCTTGCCCCGTCCGACTATCACCATCGAAGAAGTTAGAAAATGGGTCGATGAATAGTTTTGCTCAAAGGATAGAGATTTTTTTACGAAAAAAAAACGGTAATGACTTTCTAGTACATCTGGTAATTTTTTTTGTTTTTTTTTTAGTCATTTCAAATTAATTCTTAATATAAAGGTAGGTAAGAAATAGATCCAACAATATAAGGCGTTCCAACAAGATATTTCATTTTCAATAGCCCGCCATTTTAGCAGTTGTCATGACCCAACCTGCAACTGCTTGACAGATGACAAGTAAAAACTACGCCATTAATAAAAATGGAACGATATACGCTTCAACAACGCACTGAAATTATTAAAATTCACTACTAAAATGGTGAAAATGTCGCGGTGACAGTTCACAAAACTACAGCATTTTTGGGTCGTCGTGAAGCACCTTCTCGGTCAGCAATTGTAAAACTGGTGGAAAAATTTGAACTGTTGGGACAAGTTAGTGATGTGAAGAATCTAACTCGTGCACGTCGCTCAAAATCAACTGAGAATATTGCTGTTGTAGCCCATAGTGTTGAGGAAAACCCAGGTTTGTCCATTTGTCGTCGATCTTTGGAATTGGGCATTCTGCAAACGACATTAAACCGTATTTTGCATAAAGACTTAGGTCTTAAGGCTTTTAAAGTTCAGTTAACAGAAGAACTCACGCCTACCGACTATCAACAATGTCGTATGTTTGCTGATTGGGTCCATAAAATGCATCAAACCGATCTGGAATTTCATCGAAAAATCATCTTGAGTGATGGGGCCCATTTTCACCTCGGAGGCTACGTTAACAAGCAGAATTGTCACATTTGGCGCTCGGAAAACCCAAGAATTATTGTTGAAAAGCCTCTCCATCCTCAACGTGTGACTGTTTGGTGCGGTTTTTGGTCTGGCGGGGTTATTGGACCTTACTTTTTCGAAAATGAGGCTGGAGCAACTGTTATGGAGAATGGATTGCGCTATCGAACGATGATTAATGATTTTGTATGGCCGAAATTGGAAGATATTGATGTGGACGACGTTTATTTTCAACAAGACGGCGCTACGTAACGATCCCATCGCTCTTTTGCGTGAAAAGCTTCCTGATCGTGTGATTTCTCGAAGAAGCGATCACAATTGTCCACCGAGATCTTGTGATTTAACACCTTTAGACTTTTTTCTTTGGGGCTACGTGAAAGACAGAGTCTATGCCGATGGCCCACAATCGATTCAAGACTTGAAATATGGAATTCCTGAAGTTATCGAGAACATACATCCGTAAATGTGCGAATTGGTGATGGCAAATTTCATGAAAAGGATATGGCTCTGTAAGCGTAGCCGTGGCGGCTATTTGGCTGATATTGTTTTCCATTATTAATGGCATACCCTCTTCTTTACGATTAAATAAATGATGATTTCACTTAAAAATACTCTTTTTTTTTACATATAAAATGACACCCCTTATTGGAAGACCCGTTACATGATGAGATAGTACAGTACTGATTTTCATTTGTAACCTTTATTATAATTTAAATCGTCCACCTTGACGGATAAGTACATCTTTACATACATATATGTGTACCCGTTAATATACTCCTTTAATAGCGTATGCACTTAATAATGTATTATTACAGTTTAAAGTGAAGATAAACAACATATTACAGCAACGAGTATATTTATTACTTCCTTTGTAATTTTATAAATTTACATATGGAAGGAGCGCAAATATACGACGATGACGACCTTTAATTTATTAGTTTTATTAGCTTTTCTATAATTCACTTAGTTTGAAACGGCTCTATAAACTTACATTACCAACGTGAAAAATTATTCGTTGTCAATATGTGGAAGATCGTGTGACAAGCTGCTTGTGTAGTTCGTGTACATATATCGGCAATAAATAACGATAATTTTCGTGGAATAATTCTATACTTAACTTCCTGTTCGTATTCCATTGTCTATAGCAGGATATTCTCAAATTAACCTCTAGAAAATCTAAGGTGTAAGTGTGATTCTATGATGTGGTGTTTAAATTTTTTTAATTTTTAAATAATTTACGCCCGTGATAGGATACCTAATCATTAAATACTTCTTAAGTAAGTAAACACGTAACTCAATTGACTATTTTCTGTATATAAATACACAGTATTGTTTAGACAAATTATTTACTTGAAACGAAATGCATAATTTCTAATATTACATACCGCTCTTACTTAAAGTAACCTACGATTTTGCTTAATATAAAGTTGACGGCAATAAAAAATATTGTAAAAATATTGAAGTAAAGTTATGATGTTGAATTTGATGGAGCCTGTGGTTGATTAACTTAATCACTAAGGTTGATATATAACCCCTTTCCACATTAACTTTTGTAATTATGTATACGCACTTCGACAACTAAGTTGTCATCATAACTTAGTTGTCGAAATGCGTATACAATACCTAATCATTAAATACTTCTTAAGTAAGTAAATACGTAACTCAATTGACTATTTTCTATTACTATATAAATACACAGTATTGTTTAGACAAATTATTTACTTGAAACGAAATGCATAATTTCTAATATTACATACCGCTCTTACTTAAAGTAACCTATGATTTTGCTAAATATAAAGTTGCGGCAATAAAAAATATTGTAAAAATATTGAGTAAAGTTATGATGTTGAATTTGATGGAGCCTGTGGTTGATTAACTTAATCACTAAGGTTGATATATAACCCCTTTCCACATTAACTTTTGTAATTATGTATACGCACTTCGACAACTAAGTTGTCATCATAACTTAGTTGTCGAAATGCGTATACAATACCTAATCATTAAATACTTCTTAAGTAAGTAAATACGTAACTCAATTGACTATTTTCTATTACTATATAAATACACAGTATTGTTTAGACAAATTATTTACTTGAAACGAAATGCATAATTTCTAATATTACATACCGCTCTTACTTAAAGTAACCTATGATTTTGCTAAATATAAAGTTGCGGCAATAAAAAATATTGTAAAAATATTGAAGTAAAGTTATGATGTTGAATTTGATGGAGCCTGTGGTTGATTAACTTAATCACTAAGGTTGATATATAACCCCTTTCCACATTAACTTTTGTAATTATGTATACGCACTTCGACAACTAAGTTGTCATCATAACTTAGTTGTCGAAATGCGTATACAATACCTAATCATTAAATACTTCTTAAGTAAGTAAATACGTAACTCAATTGACTATTTTCTATTTGTATATAAATACACAGTATTGTTTAGACAAATTATTTACTTGAAACGAAATGCATAATTTCTAATATTACATACCGCTCTTACTTAAAGTAACCTATGATTTTGCTAAATATAAAGTTGCGGCAATAAAAAATATTGTAAAAATATTGAGTAAAGTTATGATGTTGAATTTGATGGAGCCTGTGGTTGATTAACTTAATCACTAAGGTTGATATATAACCCCTTTCCACATTAACTTTTGTAATTCTGTATACGCATTTCGACAACTAAGTTGTCATCATAACTTAGTTGTCGAAATGCGTATACAGAATTACAAAAGTTAATGTGGAAAGGGGTTATATATCAACCTTAGTGATAAAATTATGATACTTGTCATCTTTAAATATGCCAACTATCAAAACGGTAACTACGCCTCTAGATAAAAATATCGCCGCAACTTGAAAATGTTCAAGTGAACTACGAAACGTTATGCAAATCACGAATTAAAAAAATAATTTCTAAGACTGAAAGAAACGGTAAAAGAAATAAAAAAAAGAAGTAACTGGAAATAGTAATGAAAATATGGGATTGTCGGAAAAGTTGGAAAAAGTAATTTTGTTTAGAATAGAAAATTGAATATTGGAATTGTATTTTAAATTTTATTTCAAAATTTCCCACGTTTATTTGAGTTAAAAATACATATTATTATTGTTATTATTATATTATTATTATAATTGGATTATATTATTATTATAATTGGAAAAAGAAACGGTAAAGTATCTTATTTTACCTAACAAACCTATCCAGATATATTATAAATAAAAATAAATTGTAAAACATATTTTTAACATACAAATAATCACCCGAATTTTCTATTGAATATTGGAATTTTATTTTAAATTTTGTTTAAAATTTTTAATTTTCGAATTCCTTCCATTCTTTTTTTTTTAATAATAATTCTCTGTGTTTATTCCCTTGGCCTGTATTTGGATCATATTTTATTTAAAAAAACAATTGTATTTAACTTAAAAAAGAAATATAAAAGTACGTTTTACACCAAAAAAGCAACAGAAATGTGAAATTTAGTTTTTCCAAATTTTAGATTACGAAGAAGTTATAATTGAAAAGAAAACAGTAAAAAATATTTTATTTTATCTATCGAACCTATCGAGATAGTTTTATAATTAAAAATAAATTGTAAAATATATTTTCAACACACGAAGCGATGCGTAAAAATCAGTATGATTTTGGGAATTAGTACACCCAAATTATGTTACTAAATATGTGGATTGTCTTTTAAGTTTTGCATATCAAACTGGAATAAAACAGTAGATAGCTTTAAAAGACATTGTTTTTCGATTTATTCTCCACGAAGATCGATGCACTTTTGCATGCCTTCGAACCAACTTAGTTAGCAGTTGTTCCACTTGTTTGTTAATACAGTCAAAATTGCGTTTTTGAAGGCATCGATTGCTGCTTCTGACGATTGGAACCCTTGACTGTGTAGTCCGTTCTTGATTTTCAAGAAGGTAAAGAAATCGTTAGGATAATTTCACGTTTTGTTACGTTAAAAATGCAATTGTCCTGGGTGCTCTTTACAACCTTACATTATCTTGGTAGAGGATGATTCGTTGTTCGGGGTTAGTTTTTCGAAGCTCAACGATGACTTGTGGCAAACAGATGGTTATATACCAATCGGCAGCAACAGCTCTATGACCTTGTAGAGGAATTGTTGCAACATGACTTGCTTTCGAGACAAATGTCCGACCATCTTTTTGGAGATACTTCAAGAACGGATGACTTTTCTCGGTTTTTCTGCCCCTTAGAACACCCAAACAGACGACTGGCGTTTATTTTCTGGCTCGTATGAATAAATCCAGAATTCATCTTCACTAACAATGCTGTACACGTTTTTACTTTCCGACTTGGCTTCGTACACGGTACAACAACGTATTCAAATTGTTGAATTATTTTATGAAAGTCGGTGTTCTGTGAAAAGAGTTTTTAGAAAATTATGTGAATTTTAAGGTTTACATAATCGTCCATCTGAAAACATTATTGGTCGAATTATTAAAAAATTTCAAGAGACCGGTTCCGTGGAAGAACAAAAAAGTGAAAAATTCGGTCGTAGTGGTTGTTCATAAGAAAATATTGGTTTGATTCGAGAAAGTGTTGCTGAAGATCCTGAAATGTCCATTAGACGACGTTGACAACAACTTGGACTTAGTGGACCAACAACACGGCGTATTTTACACAAATATTTAGCTCTGAAGGCACATAAGGTTCAAATAACACAGGAACTGAAGTCATTAGATCATTTAAAACGTCGTTCATTTGTCAATTTCATCAATGAACAACCAGCTGGTTTGCCTCAAAAAATAATGTTTTCCGATGAGACACATTTTGAATTTGGTGGCTATGTTAAATAAACAAAATTGCTGTATTTAGGGTGAGGAAAATCCACGAATTATTCATGAGAAACCTATGCATCCTAAACGAGTTACTGTTTGGTGTGTATTATGGTCAGGTGGTGTAATTGGACCTTACTTCTTTGAAAATGCTACTGGTGAAGCTGTAACTGTCAATGGTGATCGATATCCTCGGATGACAACCTAATTTTTGTGGCCTGAATTAATGAATATTGATCTAGAGGATATGTGGTTTCAATAGGATGGCGCTACACCTCACTTTGCACACGAATCAATTGATTTATTGAGAGGAAAATTTCCTGGACGTGTAATCTCAAGAAACGGTGATATTAATTGGCCATCAAGATCATGTGATTTGACACCGTTAAACCATTTTCTTTGGGGTTATGTGAAAAGTCAGGTTTATAAAAACAATCCACAATCAATTCCTGCTTTGAAAGATGAAATTATTCGTGTCATTGGTGAGATAGAGCCTCAATTATATCAAAATGCCATTGAAAATTTTAACAAAAGAGTGGACGTCTGTGGAGCTGCGAGAGGAGGCCATTTAGTGAATATTATTTTTCGCATATAAATGTCATAACTCATACTTCAATTACCAATAAAAAGTTTTTGAAAGTTAATGCAAATTATGTGTTTAATTTATTTTTAAAAAAACCGCGAAATTTGAAACAACCTTTATATTTCAAGGAAATCTTAACTAACTCGCATTATTAACCATGCTCTATACAGAAAGTACTTGTCAAGAATTAATTAAGAATGAAGCTGTTAAGTTATAAAAACTTTAAATTATTTGCTTCCTCTGTGACACAAACATCTTTACCAAGAAAACAATTAAATTTTATGTGTCATAATTTAAAGGAATGTGTATTTTCACCTAACATAAATTGCAAATCATTTACTAATATTTTTTAAAAAAACTTCTAAACAAAGTTTAATTATTAATTGTTACAAAATTAAAGGCTGTTTTTAGCACTGACATTTTTCTAATATTTTTCTATTTTTGTTTGTTTTTTTTTTAAAGAAAAGACTGTAGTTACAAATACAGCAATAACTTTTCCATAATTAGAAAATATGCAACAATAATAGCTATAAATAATTTACTACTTGATAAAGTTTTTATTGTTTTATTAGTTAACAAGGAAAATTTGCGGAACGGTTAATAGTCAGAAGTAACTGTAAAATTATTTTCATTATTGTTCACGGAAATTATTCGAAAATAGTCAAAAGACACAGTGTTTTTAAAGAGGTAACAACAAATGGTTGTTTTACGAAACTACGAGGATAGTTTGACAAGTAGTGAGAATGACACATAGGCGGCGCTCTAATTTGTAAAACAAATGCACTGTAATTTAGGTTGCCTATTTATATGTTTACATTCCGATATTTAGATAAATCGGTTGTTTAGTTTATTTTTGACACCTGATTGAAAAAGAAGCAACACGTCGTTTTGTTAAAATGGAAAGAGCAGAGTATCGTGAGGTGATTAAATACTTGGTAATTAAGGGTATGAAAGCTACCGAAATAAAAGATGAGTTACGGGAAACATTAGGTGAATCTGCTCCATTATCCGCCACAATAAGTAGATGGGTAAATGAATTTAAACGTGGTAAAACAAGCTGTGTTGATGAAGCGCGCTCTGGAGCACCCAAAATCGTGACTTCTAAGGAAATGATTTTAAAAATCCATAATATTATTACGCAAGATCGACGACTCAAAGTGAGAGAGATAGCAGACATGGTAAACATTTCAACAGAACGCGTACACCACATCTTAACGAAAGAATTGGGCCTTTCCAAGCTTTCGGCAAGATGGGTGCCGCGATTGCTTACGACTGATCAAAAGTTCACTCGTTTGCGCATTTCCAATGAGTGTTTGGACCTTTATAAGCGGAATCCGGTTGATTTTTGTAGGCGATTTGTTACTTGCGATGAAACTTGGATACACTACAGTACACCCGAAACTAAACAACAGTCGAAACAATGGTTAGAACGTGGTTCTGCACCTCCAAAGAAAGCGAAAACCACTTTATCGGTAAACAAGGTGATGGCATCAATTTTTTGGGATTCAAAGGGCATTTTACTCATTGATTACCTTCAGAAAGGTGCCACAATAAACGGACAATATTATGCAGAACTTCTACAAAATTAAATGTTGAGATTCGTGCTAAACGGCCAGGAATAGCAAAGAAAAAGATTCTGTTTCACCAAGACAACGCTCCCTTACATACCAGCACAGTTGCGATGTCCAAAATCCACGAGTTGCATTTCCAATTAGTACCGCATGCGCCTTATTCGCCGGATCTAGCCCCTTCTAACTTCCACCTCTTCCCAAAATTGAAAACGGCACTAGGTGGAAAGAAATTTTCGTCTAACGACGAGCTTATCTTCTTCGTAAATGAGTATTTTGCAAGCCTTCCGGAATCGCTTTTTTGAGATGGCATAAGGGCATTGGAGCACCGTTGGAATAAATGTATTGCTCTTTTAGGAGAATATATTGAAAAATAAAAATTATTTTGTATTTAAAAAATTCGTTTTTCTTTTCCATTCTCACTATTCGTCAAATTACCCTTGTATTGTAAATAGTGATTATTTAAAATTTACTTGTGGATCTTGAAAATGCACCTAAGGGTTTTCCAGTAACGGTAATACTACATTATATTTCCAGATATGGACCAATCAACACAAGTAAACTTCCCTGTACATCAACTTCCTATAAGGCATCGAAAAATGAATCGATACCACACGTCCGCAGACTTAAATAATCAAAATAGATATCATAATTCCTCATGGGTAAGTACAAGCGTTTAACATAAAAATTAGTTGTAATTAATTTCTTTTATTTAATATGCACATAGTGATCCTCAAATGAATTTTGTTTTTTATTTAAAATAAATAAGCTGAGTGTTTCTATTAAATTTCCTATTTAAAAATGCAAGATACATGTGCTAGTTGGTACTGCTGTCAAATTAACTTTAAGCTATCCACTAGGTGAATCTACAGTACATGGCAATCAAATTGGCCCATCCTACAATTTTTCAGTTTCAACGAAATAAAATTCAAAATATTAAATTTAGACTCATACTTTTATATTACATATTCTAGTATAGATTTGAATACATATTTACAACTATAGAATATATTTGTTTCAATATTTGGTCAAACCTCCCTGAGCTTGAATGACCGCTTGAATTCGTTTCGGCATGCTGTCGATACATGCTTTCACGGCGTCTTGCAAATTTCTATTTTTTTCCCTGGCTGTAACGTCCTGTCCTATGCTTAATAAGACGATAAATAAACGCCCGTATCATTACCTAATAAACGATCCTTTTGCACCATTCAGGGTGCTAAACTAGCTCAAGAAATAGTTTCGGAGAGTAAGGGGTTTCCTGTTAATAAGTTCTAAAAGGATGCCACAATATTGTTACCATGAAGGCTCTTAAGTCAATATTGAAGCAAAGATGAATCAAAAAAAAAGTACATTCGTTATTCAGTTAACTAAGACTAAAAAGAAAAGGGAGTGTCTTTTGCAGAAGGAAAAAAAACGTTAAGCTCCATACAAATTTATTGTATGTATTCAACAAGTTTCGGTAAAATAGGATATGAAAGTTAAGTAAATATTTCAGTAAAAAAAGGAAAACGCTTTCGTTACAGATCAAATCTCGAATATTAATACATAAATAATAATCCCCTCCTATACGTATAGTTGGTTCACACTTATGGTACAAAAGAAAAATACAGTAGTGCATATGCCCCTTTTTGAACACTTTCCAAAAACAACAAAGGAACACAAACAAAGTAGAAGCAATCAATTACAAAGAGAAATGAGGTTCAGTTTACAACCGAATTAATAGTTACTTTAAATAATTGACGTAATGACAAAAGAAAAAGATTGACTGTGGTATATAAAAAAGCAAAGGATTAAGTGAATTTAAAGAAATCTATTGCAATTAGCCGATGGTAAATTAATTGATTGTTAACGAGGAAAAATAAACAATTAATGCTAACCGTACAGAGTGTATAGACTATTAAGCTCTGTCTTCTTAATCAAATGGGCGTAGGATCTTGACATACAAAATAACTCCTACCACAATCTTTGGTAATTTATTAATTATCGTATGGCAATTAATAAATTACAAAAGATTGTAGTAGGTAGGAAAAAAACCCCTAAAATTAATGTAGAAAAACAAAACAAAGGGAGGAATTAGGCCACTATGTAGCACAAACTTTAAAGATTACATACCTCCAGTTGGTTTTGACGGTTAATTAACAGAATTAAGATCGTCTCTTTAGTAAAATGTCAAGATTGGAAATTGTCGACATTCCACTTAGTTATCTTTTTGATTAATTTATCTGAGCGTTTATTATTATCTACGCCATCGTTGCCACTGAAAAATTTATGTTTGTGGTAAACAGTTATCGTTATAAGCGATTTTATGTATTTAAACCGTGTCTGCAGCACCTTTTATCATTTCTAACATTTACTGTGATTCTTTGTTTTTCTTCATTCTTTTTTTTACCACGGCATACAAACAACAACGGCGTGACTTACATTATAATTATGGCACTTTTACGAAATTTCACGTTGAAAGAAATTTTTTTAATGTAAATTTTACAATATTACAATATTATTTTGCAAATAATATAATAAGAAAGTCTTTGTAACTTGCTGAAATTCTAATTTCGCTTATTTTTTGTGAAGAGTGTCCAGCTAGGTCATAAGTCTTTTCGTCTTGCCTCGTCGCAGAAGCGAAAGTGTGTATAAAGTGTTCCGTGGTTTTGTAACTAATCCTTCCTTGCCGTAAGGAGTGAAGGAAGTAATCTTCCTCAACGCTGAACTTAGTTATCGTTTAATTACATAATTCTTACATTTAAAAGATTTAGTTTAGAGATAATTCCTTAGACGAAATTTTTCTAATCTAAAACATTTTTCAAACTATGATTTTAGTAAAATTTCGATGGGATAGTTCAGACGCTTTTTCAACTACAAAGTATGCAAAGATTCAACTTTATTAACAGCAACATTAGCCTTTTCTAATAGATAAATTCAAATCTCATTGGTTGGGGCGTTGCCATAGGTTTGCTAGATGTTCTGATGGTGTTATATATATATACTTTACTATACATTATATATTATGTTTATATTCAAAATTATTCAATTTCTTTCAATAAAAGTTTTTTTTTTGTTCTAAACAAATTCGACAAACTATACATTAAAATTAATAATTAATTGCTTATGGAAAAACACCTGAAAGAGGTGACAGTATTATAGGAAATTGTAGCAAATTTAACATAAAATATTTCAACTATTGAGTTTTATTGTCAGTTCTTGATGAAACGTGTTTATTTATTAATAAATTAAATTGAAAACACCTGGCATAGTTTCGTAAGATTTTATTATTTATTTATACATATCAACTTGTGGCATGAACATGACTCCATGAGATTTAATTAGACTTAAGTAAGTAATCGTGATGTGTTTAATGTATAGAAAACACGTGCCGCGCAAATGCACTATGATTTAATAGGAAAAAGAGATATAGAACATAAAATATACGAGGTATGGCTATAAAGAAACTGAATTTGTGCTATAAATTTTTTTATTGCTTTTCTTCCATACTTTTAACATTACGTTCTTCAATAGAAAATTCGCGTAAGGATCGTGGGATACTCCCTTCCATGATCCCTACGCTGCCACAATAAACTGAAGACCAATTATTATTTAGAAAATCATTGTAGAGATTGATAAAATCATTGTTAAATCGCTGTAACAAATATACTGAAGTCGGGGAGGCTTATTTTAAATAAAAAACTATTTATTTTTCTCCAGCTTTATGATATATATATATATATATATAAATAGAAAAGAAAATATTATGCCTAAAGACTGGATTTATTGGTCTGTAATAAATGAAACTCAAATTTGTTCAATCACTCAGTATTAATGTATTAGTGTAATTATGAGTGCTCCGTATTTAAAAAGATGTGAAGTGGTGTTTCTTTGCGTTCCTCCCAAAGGACCAAAAATATATGTATCTGCCACAGTCAGGTACCTGCATAAGTCAGAGAAATTCATACGATTGTGGGTAAACCGCTATACAAGGCAACAAGAAATGTTGATGATCTTCCAGGCCACAGCAAAGTACGAGCGACGACGAAGAAACAAGAGAAGGACATACTGAATTTGTTTAGAAAAAATCACAATACACATCAGGGCCAACACGACTTGACAAAAAAACAAATGAATGTTAGTTTAATGTCTATTGGAAATCGTTTACGTGAGAGTGGAGTTGCTTACCGCAGCACAATAATGAAATCGTTGCTTCTCTACTCCATGATCATTTGTGTAGTCATTGATGGAGGAATACAACCGGTTCTGGAAAAACCACTTCATAAAAATTTAACATGAGACGATGGATAAGGTTTAAAAACAGAATTTCGACGGCTTTGGACAGATAAAGAACGGTTGCGAACTAATGAAGAATGGCTTACCTGTTCTTAATGAAGTCGAAGTTATTCTTTATCTATTCAGAGCTGTTGATTATCTGTTTAAAACGTGTTGAGACTCTTTGGTGTGCCTCGTAACTTCCACTATCGGCCTGCGTTAAATCTCCATAAGGTGGTGGTTCCAGAACCGGCACTCTACGAATACTGTTGCAGACAATCCATTTTTCATTCTCAGTTATATTTCGCTTTAGAAATGAATCACTTTCACCACATTTTAGCAGCAAGTCGCAGATCTAAATGCGGCGGAGCAAATTTCTTATTTTGAAAACCCAAATATCTAGCTTTGAAGCGAAATCAAGTCGTTTTACATGACCATAAGCGTTTGACGTCGATAAATTTAATCTAGTAGCAATCTATCGTATTGCTATTCAGCGTTTTGATTCAAACAACACTTTATTTTGTCTTCATCGGCTTTAACTAGATTTTCAGAATAAAGTGCATCCTTCACATTGAAAGATCCCAAAAGAAATTTGACAAACTGGTTTTGGCATTGGCGTTCTGTTAAGACGTCTTCTGCCCACACTTCACACAACTTTTTTCTTAAGCAGAAATAAGACAAGGCCATTCTGAATTTGTTTAGAAGAAGGCCACAATACACGTCAGGACCAACACGACTTGGCAAAAGAACCAAATTAATGTTAATTTAATGACTATTAAAAGTCGTTTACGTAAGAGTAAGTTGCCTACCATAGTACAATATAGAAAACGTTGTTATGGGACCGCCATCGAGAAACGCGCAGCATATGGGCAAACAACAACATTGCTGGCGATTGGCCTGATGTATTCACAGATGAAGCATCCTTTTGCGCGTGGTTATCGACAAAGAAAACCTTTGACAATGATCTCAAATATCGGAGAAGGTATTGTACGGAATGGAAGCTGGAAAATAGTATCGCGACGATAAAAGGGCCCTCTCAGAGTGCAGATGCGAATCCAAGAGAATATGCGCGGGCAATTATGAAGCGAAAGCTTCATACAAAACATTGCTACACATTAAAGCAACTCGAAATTAATTTGTAAGTATAGAGATCACTACCCACCTTACAAGACAAAAAATTGGTGGTAAGTATGGCCAACGGCTGTAAATTGAACATGGAAAACGATAGAAATTGGACTACCACGTTAAATATAGCTCGTATTAAGCAATAAAGTGTAGTTAAGCTCTACATAAAAATTTTCCAAATAAGTTATGTCAGTTAGTTTTACACCTTTTTTCTTGTTATACAGAGGGTATATTTCTAATTTCTCATTAGAAATGCTTATTAATTTCGAATATACCTTCTGGTTACAGAATATACTGAAGTATCAAAAATTTACAATGGTCTATCAATCTAATCGTTGATAGTAAAGGGTGTTTCAAATTGTGCGGTTTTTTTAAGAATAAATAAAATATAAATGGCGCACTGTATTTGTCTCGGTATGTGGGCATCTAAAAAGCGTGATGTATGACAATTATAAAAATGGCTTTGTACACGGTACAACAACGCGTTCAAATTGTTGAATTATTTTATCAAAATCAGCATTCTGTGAAAAGAGTTTTTAGAAAATTACGTGAATTTTATGGTTTACATAATCGTCCATCTGAAAGCGCTATTGGCCGAATTATTAAAAAATTTCAAGAGACCGGTTCCGTGGAAGATCAAAAAAGTGATAAATACAGTCGTAGTGGACATTCACAAGAAAATATTGATTTGGTTCGTGAAAGTGTTGCTGAAGATCCTGAAATGTCCATTAGACGACGTTCACAACAACTTGGACTTAGTGGATCAACAACATGGCGTATTTTACACAAGGCTTTAGCTGTGAAAACATATAAGGTTTAAATAACACAGGAACTGAAGCCATTTGATCATTTAAAACGTCGTTCATTTCTCAATTTCATCAATGAACAACCAAATAAAATCAAAAAATAATGTTTTCCGATGAGGCACATTTTGAACTTGGTGGCTAAGTTAATAAACAAAATTGCCGTATTTGGGGTGAGAAAGCTCCACGAATTATTCATGAGAAACCAATGCATCCTAAGCGAACTACTGTTTGGTGTGCATTATGGCCAGGTGGTGTAATTGGACCTTATTTCTTTGAAAATGCTGCTGGTGAAGCTATAACTGTCAATGGCGATCGATATCGTCGGATGGAATCTTTGTGGCTTGAATTAATGAATATTGATCTAGAGGATATGTGGTTTCAATGATGGCGTTACACCTCACTTTGCACACGAATCAATTGATTTATTGAGAGAAAAATTTCCTGAACGTGTAATCTCAAGAAACGGTGATGTTAATTGGTCACCAAAATCATGTGATTCGACACCGTTAGACTATTTTCTTTGGGGTTATGTGAAAAGTTAGCTTTATAAAAATAATTCACAATCAATTCCTGCTTTGAAAGATGAAATTATTCGTGTCATTGGTGAGGAGAGCCTCAATTATATCAAAATGCCATTGAAAATTTAACAAAAGAGTGAACGTCTGTGGAGCTGCAAGAGGAGGCCATTTGGCAGATATTATTTTTCGCATATAAATGTCAGAACTGATACTTCAAGTACCAATAAGAGTTTTTGAAAGTGAATGTAAATTATGTGTTTTATTTATTCTTAAAAAAACGCGAAATTTGAAACAGCCTTTACATGCAAATATTTTATGTTACATTTTTGGAAACAATGAATCTTAATTAGAACACAATACAATGTTTTGAATAATGTTAATAGCAACCATTATATAGAAATTTCACTTGCATTTGCTTTTTATTCAATAGTGGAAATGTAGTGAGCTATCCACGTTTCATCCACAGGTTGCAAAACATCGTTTTTATTACATTTGCACATGTCTAAACATTGCTGCGAAATGGTCATTTTCACTAGCTCACAATTAAGGTTTTCTATGTCCGAAAGTACAATTCTATGAAATCGTAAATGGGGAACTATGGAAATTACGCTCAATGTATTCAAAAATATCGAAAAAAACTTTTTTGCTAATTTTAATTCAATCAATTTTTTTGGCTCAGCTTTTGGGCCATCCAAAGACCACGCAAAGTATTTTGACAAACATCCTCATTTCTTTTTGGCAGAACATCAGGCCACTACCTGCGCGACCAAAATCTCTCAATCTGAGTACAGAAACGTTCCAAAGAAGCAGATTGACGTACCAAACGGAGAGTCCAGTGCCCAGACCATCCCCACCAATCAGTGATATATCCTCAACGCCGACGTGGAGGGAGAAAACCCCACCTTATTCATCCATGTCTACTTTTAACTTAAATGCGACACCACCGTCTAAATTATATAGTAGCAAGGTATATACAAATCTGATTGTTTTATTGTTGTTGAAGTGCATTAGTGTGCAGTTTATTTCTATTTTGCCGGAATTTAAATCAGGAGAGTGGTTCGTTTTATAATTTTAATGCAACAAATTTCTGCAGCTACATGTGTTGTGTATCAGAATATAAATGTACGTAATAGTATTTGGACTGTAAGTATCAAAAGTATTTAAATTCACAAACGGATGTATAGATTGTGTGTGTATATATACTTACATTTGTATATGTATGTGTGTTGCTATATTTAAAAATTATTGCGGCTGTTGCATTGGCATTCTTTTGTACAACGAGCACGTGTTGTTTCATATAAAACATTAGCACACATAAGCGAGTTTTATCTTCCATGCATTTGAAGAGTCTAAGAAGTGCTGTACTGTTCATATCAGTTCGTACATTTAAATATACGGTGCTTGTTTTTAATATTTATTAGTAATACATATGAAGATACTTCAAATTTTCATTTTCTTTTCTTTATTTTGCACATATCAATTGTTTCGTTCTACAGTGACTTCTTCAGATGTTAAATTCTATATTCTACAACTCTGGTTAATAATTCGGCTTAAGCATCCGTCGATGTTTAAGACAAAGAAAATCCTACGGCACCGCTTAGGTTACCTTAAAAACGCAATTGACATAAAAGATGGTTTTAAAATGTCTAAAGCATAACCTATTGTTTTTCCCGGTAAACGAAGTTTGAATTAAGCATTTCAAATTTTTATGGAGCTGTTCATTTCCCATGTATTTCAGAATATACGAGTAAATTAACTTTAGAATAAGAAATAAGGATTTTGTGCTTCGTAACAGAAGGTGTTATTTATTATTAAATTGCCGATTTTAATATAATTATATTATATCAATTAAGATGCATTAATGACCAAAATGGTGTTAATTCCTTAAAGATAAATAACTGAAATTGTTCGACATCT
Source organism: Dermolepida albohirtum (assembly GCA_031893035.1). Classification (NCBI taxonomy): domain Eukaryota; kingdom Metazoa; phylum Arthropoda; class Insecta; order Coleoptera; family Scarabaeidae; genus Dermolepida; species Dermolepida albohirtum. The sequence goes on along the minus strand of JAVIWB010006925.1, from coordinate 49,262 downwards.
GGGGCCAAGTCATGACAGTGTTTTATTTAATTATATTATTTTAAAAGGACAAAAAAATATTTCAAACTAGTTAATTGAAGACAATGAACCGTCATATCAACCTCTAACCATAAAGACATCTATATGTACTGTGGTATCTCAGTAAATATTAGTTTGTAATAACTAACACAATTTAACACATTCGATACGGCGCATTTTTGAAAATGTATGATCGGCGTGCACGGGATGTTAAGTTGTTTATTCACCTGGCGGCGCGTGTGCAATTCAGTGCTTTTTCCGTTATGACTGGCTTGTGCCTGAATAGTTGTGTAAAATTGTTAGAAAGTGCGTATAAAATTCACGAATATTTTTGGCTAGTTATTCTTTATTTTCTGATTTTCAATAATATATTATTTACTTGTTAATATTATGGCGTTTGGCGATGATTTTGAATTCCTGCGAAAGTCACGAAAAAAAATTCCTAGAATCATATCTTCATTGGACTAGGAAGATGGCTTTTCGGAAGCAGAATTGCTAAACAGAGACGACCATGACGAGAATTGACGCAGTTTATGTCTGGTCGGGAAGATTGGAGCCCTCTTATAACAAAGTATGCTCCTCTTGAAGGATATAATCAAGAGCATAGAGTATTGCCAGAGATAGATTATGATAGTTTAGGTCTAGTTAGGAAGATTGGAGCCCCCTTATAACAGAGTATGCTCCTTTTGAAGTATATAATCAAGAACATAGAGTATTACCAGAAATAGATTATGATAGTTTATGTCCGGTCAGGAAGATTGGAGCCCCCTTGTAACAGAGTATGCTCTTTTTGAAGAATATAATCAAGAACATAGAGTATTGCCAGAGATAGATTATGATAGTTTATGTCTGGTCAGGAAGATTGGAACCCCCTTATAACAGAGTATGCCCCTTTTGAAGAATATAATCAAGAACATAGAGTATTGCCAGAGATAGATTATGATAGTTTATGTCTAGTTAGGAAGATTGGAGCCCCCTTATAACAGAGTATGCTCCTTTTGAAGTATATAATCAAGAACATAGAGTATTACCATAGATAGATTATGATAGTTTATGTCTGGTCAGGAAGATTGGAGCCCCCTTATAACAGAGTATGCTCCTTTTGAAGAATATAATCAAGAACATAGAGTATTGCCAGAGATAGATTATGACAGTTTGTGTCTGGTCACGAAGATTGGAGCCCCCTTATAACAGAGTATGCTCCTTTCGAAATATATAATCAAGAACATAGAGTATTGCCAGAGATAGATTATGATAGTTTATGTCTCGTCAGGAAGATTGGAGCCCCTTATAACAGAGTATGCTCCTTTTGAAGTATATAGTTCAGATCATAGAGTATTGCCAGAGATAGATTATGATAATTTATGTCTCGTCAGGAAGATTGGACCCCCCTTATAACAGAGTATGCTCCTTTTGAAGTACATAATTCAGAATATAGTGTGTTGCCAGAGATAGATTATGATAGTTTATGTCTCGTCAGGAAGATTGGAGCGCCGTTATAATAGAGTATGCTCCTTTTGAAGAATATAATCAAGAACATAGAGTATTGCCAGAGATAGATTATGATAGTTTATGTCTGGTCAGGAAGATTGGAGCCCCCTTATAACAGAGTATGGCCCTTTTGAAGAATATAATCAAGAACATAGAGTATTGCCAGAGATAGATTATGACAGTTTATGTCTGGTCAGGAAGATTGGAGCCCCCTTGTAACAGAGTATGCTTCTTTCGAAGAATATAATCAGGAACATAGAGTATTGCCAGAGATAGATTATGATAATCCTTTTTCAATTTATAAGTTATTTCTAAGAGATGATATAATTGACCTTATCGTATTAGAAACCAACAAATATTATGAAAAAGGTAAAACAGAACGCGTTATTAACTTTTATTTTTTTGTTCATAGAGTTCTTTAAGATTTCCAATAATATCGTTTTGTTTCTGAATTTGTAATTGAATGGAATTTTATAATTTTTTCCATAAGTTTCCATTAACAACGAAGTTAATTGATACTTTAATGGTTATTTATCTCCGGTTAGATTGTTTTTTGATGATGTTAAAAAATAACAATTCACTAAGCAAACAATTTGGTAAAAATTGAAAAGAATTATTTAAATGACGCCTTAATTTTGAACATAAATTTATAATGCCTGTAGGTGTAGAGTCAAGTCGACTAATTAAAAATATGTAGAATTTAGAATTGTCGCTGGAAAACAACAAAATTACTTAGAACAACACAATAATTACATTGAAAGTATGAATATAAGATTTACATACAGTAAAATTTACTGTTTCAAAAAATTGAAACTTATATCATCACATTAAAAAAACGTACATGATGAGAATTTACAGTTTTAAATGCAAATTATGTGTAGTCTTTATGAATAAATTATGATAATTTATCAGATATACAAACTAATTATGAGCGTTAATTTACATCGTCAACTTTAACATAAACGATGTTTCAAATTTCGCGGTTTTTTAAAGAATAAATAAAACACATAATTTGCATTCACTTACAAAAACTTTTTATTGGTAATTGAAGTATCTGTTATGACATTTGTATGCGAAAAGTAATATCTGCCAAATGGCCTCCTCTTGCAGCTCCACAGACGTCCACTCTTTTGGTAAATTTTTCAATGACATTTTCACATAATTGACGCTCTATCTCACCAATGACACGAATAATTTGATCTTCTAAGGCAGGAATTGATTGTGGATTGTTTTTATAAACCTGACTTTTCACATAACCCCAAAGAAAATATTCTAACGGTGTCAAATCACATGATCTTGGTGGCCAATTAACATCACCGTTTCTTGAGATTACACGTCCAGGAAATTTTTCTCTCAATAAATCACTTGATTGGTGTGCAAAGTGATGTGTAGCGCCATCCTGTTGAAACCACATATCCTACAATGTTCATTAATTCAGGCCACAAAAATTCGATCACCATTGACAGTTATAGCTTCACCAGCAGTATTTTCAAAGAACCTAACCATAATGCACACCAAACAGTAACTCGTTTAGGATGCATAGGTTTCTCATGAATAATTCGCGGATTTTTCTCACCCCAGATACGGTAATTTTGTTTATTAACATAGCAACCAATTTCAAAATGTGCCTCATCGGAAAACATTATTTTTTGAGAAAAATCAGCTTTCAGCGACGTTTTAAATAATCTAGTGGCTTCAGTTCCTGTGTTATTTGAACCTTATATGCCTTCAGAAGTAAATCCTTGTGTAAAATACGCCATATTGCTAATCCACTAAGTACAAGTTGTTGTGAACGTCGTCTAATGGACATTTCAGGAACTTCAGCAACACTTTCACGAACCAATCCAATATTTTCTTGGGAACGACCACTACAACTGTATTTTTCACTTTTTTGATCTTCCACGGAACCGGTCTCTTAAAATTTTTTGATAATTCGACCAATAGTGCTTTCAGATGGACGATTATGTAAGCCATAAAATTCACGTAATTTTCTAAAAACTCTTTTCGCAGAACGCTGATTTTCATAAAATAATTCAACAATTTGAACGCGTTGTTGTACCGTGTGCGAAGCCAATTTTATAAATGTCATACATCACACTTTTTAAATGCCCACATACCCAGACACTTTTTAGTTTCGTCTATATAATATGCGCAAATACATTATCGTCTTTTACGTATTTCTGTTTGAATACGTGATTTTCAATTTGCAGGAAAATTATTTCCATCACTGACTCAACTTTTCGAAAATACAATTGTTTTTATGGGCCTTGGAACGAATGTTACATTTTTTTCAATAGAATAACACATAACTGAAAGTGATATGGAATATCGTAAAAACAAAAGCGTTCGCCAGCGATTTGGCATCATGCAACGGACCCGAAAGCTATTAATATCATCAAAATCAAAGACGGCAGAAGAAATAAAAGAAGTGTTTAAATAAAATTTCCTGTAGACGATGTAAATAAAGGTTAAGGAGAATGCAAACGAATGTTTAGAGATGAGTTGTGTACGTTAGCCCACGAAATTTGCCCTTTTCATGTTATTGGAATTAGAAAATCTAAGTAGATTGAAAAAAATAAATTTTGTACTTAAACAAACTATTGAATGCTATTTCTTTATAAGTTGGATTAACTAATAATTACTTAAATAAACGTAAAGTGATGCATAGTAACAACACTAAAAAAAATCAAATTATTTTAATTCAATGAAATAATTACAAATGTGTATTGGATTAAATTATGACAATTTCAAGAAAAGGAAAATTACTTTTCTTTTAACATATATAAAGGGTTCACCCAATATTATTTTCTGGTTAATTTATAGAATTCCGAATGGTAAATAACTACGCGTTCATATTCGCACATGCATGGGCACAAATAAAATCAATCACTACACCGCATACTACTCAATGACTTGTTAAAGCGAAATAAGTGCTTTCGCTTCTATCCGAGAGATAGACGTGTAAGTCTCTCTCACTGCTTTGTATTATTGTTTTAGTAGTAACACCCTCCAAGATGCGCATAACTGTCAACGAACCCAGACTATCGGACGTTGGCTTTACACGGGAATAGTTTTCATTAATTAAAAGTCAAAAAATACCAGTGGCAGTGCACTGAATAAATCACGGTGTAGGAGAAGCAGAACGATAAATTCTGCTGAAGATTGTGCAATAGTGGTAACTATCAAAGGAAATCGACGGAAAACATGCACAGAAGTCACTGCTGAAATTAATGCAGGCCGTCGAAAGTCAATAATGGTAACTACATCCAAACGTTGCTTGTACAATGCAGGTTTGTACAAACGAATTGCGATGAGAAAACCATTATTGCGCATACAGAATAAACAAAAACACTTAAACTGGACTTGTGAACACCATCATTGGAAAGTTGAACAGTGGAGTAATGTCTTGTGGACCGATGAGTCAAAGTTCGAGATTTTCGGTTCAACAAGACGTGTTTTCTTTCGAATATCTACAAGTGAGCATGCGACAGAACAATATATTGTTCCTACGGTTAAATATGGCGGTGGTTCTGTAATGATCTGGGGTTGTTTTGGTGGTATGGTCGTGGGTGATTTTGTAAAGATCGAGAGAAATATTACAGAAAGAGCAGTATCGAAACATTCTAGAGAACAATGGCCTTCCTTCAAGATTAAGACTTTTGGGTCCGAATTTTGTATTCCAACAAGATAATACATTTAAACTGTGCAAAGACTATTTGCAATATTTGAAAGCAGATGGATTGACCAAAGTTATGGAGTGATCTTCTCAAAGCCCTGATGTAATCCCATAGAGTTATTGTGGGAGGAATACAGTGCCAACATCGGAGGTTGATTTATGCATGAAGCATGGGTCCGAATAACACTAGTTTCCCGTTGGATACTGCATCTGTTGACCGAAGAACAGAAAGCGACTAGGGTGAATTATGGTGTCAAAAAACTTTAGATCGCTTCAATGCCGGAAACTCTAAAAGCGTATACAAAATTGTCAGTGGTGTTGAATCTTGGATTTACTCATAGAAGCCACAAAATAAAGGCTGGTCGTCTATTTGAGTGTTCCAAGGTGAAGAAAGGCCGACAAAGGTCATCCGTTCTAGAAGTGTCTCCAAAAAGATAGTCGCGACATTTGTCCCGAAAGCAAGTCATGTAGCTACAATTCCTCTACAAGATCAAAGGACTGTTACTGCCGATTGGTATACAACCATTCATCGCCGAGCTTCGAAAAGCCAACTCCGAACAGCGAATCGTCCTCCACCGAGACAATGCAAGTTCCCACACAGTGCACAAGACAATTGAATTTTTAACGCAACAAAACGTCACATTGTTGGACCATCCTCCGTACAAACTGGACTTAGGTCCCTACGATTTCTTTACCTTTCCGAAAATCAAGAACGGACTGCGTGGTCAAAGATTCCAGTGGTCAGAAGGAGCAGTCGATGCCTTCAAAAACATAATTTTGACTGTACCAACAAACGAATGGAACAACTGCTTCTAGAGTTGGTTCGAGCGCATGCGAAAGTGTATTAATCGTAACAATCTTAACAGTGAAATCTTTAAAAGCTATCTACTGTTTTATTCAAGTTTTATATGCAAAACTTAAAAGACAACCCACGTATTAGTAATAGCGTTAGTACTTGTGAAAATTCCGGTATGAACATTATTGTACGTAAATCGTTGGATAAGAGACTGATATATACTAATAATATACATATACTTGTGACTAATACATTTGTTACACAATGTATAAAGACGATACCTTACGATACCACAAAAGTTTTACGAAGTTAGCATTTTAGTTTTCTTCAAATGTTCGAAGCAATTACTGTGTGGTGAAACAATTGGTATTAAAATTAATTAAAAAATAGCAATAAGTGAAAATTTTTAAAAAACCACTGCCTTATTTCTAGTGATTATAAATAATATAGTGTGCCTTGAAAAATAAAACAAGTACTTGTAATTAACAAGGTAAACTAATATATGTCATTTTTAAAAGTTCCGCTTTCATATTCTCCTTGCAAGGTTCTGCTATCTATTGATTTATACATTTTCAAAATAGACTCACAAGTAGCATGTGCGGTTCCGAAATTTTAAACTTCACATACATTTTTTATATAAAATATTATATCTAAATAATATAACGGTTTAATGTATAATACAATCTTCACATTTTACTTTAAAAAATACTTTAAATAACTCATACAGTATTGCGGCTTTTAAAAATAATTTTAATTATTAGACAGGTTTTCTGGGCCACCGTGTACATAACGACGTCATACATAACCCACAAACTGAATAATGTATATACCGCTTTCGAAAACCACATAAATTAGCTCATGATTACAGTTCACAGTGACGTAGTGATGCCCTCGTTGTGTTACATCTATTATTATGAAGAAGCAATGACGTCAGTAAAATTCTTTTTTAAATGGAATCGGAAAATATTTTTCATATCCATTGAAACGAAGAAACCGCAAGAAATTGCGCTTAATTGTTAAAGACTTCATGTATCTGTGGTGTAAATAAATGTGTCTTTATAGTCCTATTGTCTTGGAAATGCAACTATTACGCACGAGTTCGTTATTTTTTCTTATTAAAGGAATAATATCGTCCTTTCAAACAATATGCAAATTATTACGTTCAAAATGCATCAACAATAATAATTTAAAAAAGGGTAAAAAATTACCACGCCAGTATTTGTATCCTCCTAGATACGTACTTCGACAACTAAATTAAAGTGTGTTGAACGTGGATGCACAACAGAAGGAAACGCGAAACACTTTATTATACTCTGTACCATGGACAGAGAGACTAATCACGACCAAAACACGTGAATATTTTTGACATAAATTATCAGCTGCGAAAATCTGATTTACACATACACAAATATTGTATTATTTATCTCCAATTAAAAAAATTAATCTCAAAAAAGGTTGATGTAATAACAATAATAATGAAAGTTTAGCTGGTTTATTTTACATTCAATGTTGAAAATGAATACAGATTATTTTGAATTAATCTTGTTAACAAAATATACATTAAATTATTTGTTTTCAATTCCATATAAAGGCTGTTTCAAATTGCGCGATTTCTTTAAGAATAAATAAAATATAGAAGGCGCGGCGCACTGAATTTGTCTGGGTATGTGGGCATTTCAAAAGTGTGATGTATGACATTTATAAATATGGCTTCGTACACGGTACAAAGACGCGATCAAATTATTGAATTATTTTGGGAAAATCAGCGTTCTGTGAAAAGAGTTTTCAGAAAATTTCGTGAATTTTATGGTTTACATAATCGTCCATCTGAAAGCACTATTGGTAGAATTATTAAAAAATTTCAAGAGACCGGTTTCGTGGAAGATCAAAAAAGTGAAAAATACAGTCGTAGTGGTCGTTCACAAGAAAATATTGGTTTGGTTCGTCAAAGTGTTGCTGAAGATCCTGAAAAGTCCATTTGACGATGTTCACAACAACTTGGACTTATATATACATATAAGGTTCAAATAACACAGAAACTGAAGCCATTAGATCATTTAAAACGTCGTTTATTTATCGATTTCATCAGTGAACAACTAGTTGATTTTTCTCAAAAAATAATGTTTTCCGATGAGGCGCATTTTGAATTTGGTGGCTATGTTAATAAACAAAATTACCGTATCTGGGGTGAGGAAAATCTACGAATTATTCACGAGAAACCTATGGATTCCAAACGAGTTACTGTTTGGTGTGCATTATGGTCAGGTGGTGTAATTGGACTTTACTTCTTTGAAAATGCTGCTGATGAAGTTTTAACTGTCAATGGTGATCGATATCGTCGGATGATAACCGAATTTTTGTGGCCTGAATTAATGAATATTGATCTAGAGCATATGTAGTTTCAACAGGATGGCGCTACACCTCACTTTGCACACGAATCAATTGATTTATTGAGAGAAAAAATTTCCTCAAGAAACGGTGATGTTAATTGTGATTTGACACCGTTAGACTGTTTTCCTTGGGGTTATGTGAAGTCAGGTTTATAAAAAAAAAATTATTCGTGTCATTGGTGATAGAGCCTCGATTATGTCAAAATATCATTGAAAATTTTAACAAAAGAGTGGATGTCTATGGAGCTGCAAGTGGAGGCCATTTGGCAGAAAGTTTTCGCATATAAATGTCATAACTGATACTTCAATTACCAATAAAAAGTTTTTGAAAGTGAATGCAAATTATGTATTTTATTTATTCTTTAAAAAAACCGAGAAATTTGAAACACTCTTTATAAAACGAGTTATTAATTTAATTCTTTCAAATTTAAAAAAAAATTTAAGCTATCGTGATGAAGAATTTATTTGCGAAAGCACATAGCATGCATATTGCTTTATTTTCAATTAAATTCTAAGCTTTCAAGCTAAATGTAATTATAATATAATAAAAATAAATGGCAAGGAAATTTAGTGAAGAATTTATTTGCAAGAACACATGATATACATAATAGTCGTTTTGTTTTTTAGTTGAATTATATTTCTAAAGTTTAAAACAATTGTAACATCTTTTGTTTTAAAATAACTACATGTACATCTACAATATGCATTCCAAAACTAAATTCACTATTGTACACAGTCTGTCGCAGAGAAAACAGAACTTTTTTAAAATTGTAATTCTTATTGGCGCCATCTATTAAAAATAATATGCGTCGGTAAGGTAGATCTTTCACCAATGTTATGTTAAAAGGTATATGTATTTGGCATTGTTGGAAAAAATAATTTTGAACAAAGAGCAAATGTCAAGTTCGGTTTTAAACTCGGTAAACGTTTGATAAAACAAGTGTATGACGAACATCCTGGTGCAAAAAAATCTGTGGTTACGAAAAGTAACATCGAACTTGTGCGTGAAAAATAATAAATAATTTACCGCAAATGAGACTGGTTTTTCGTAATTTTGTTTTCTGTTTTAAAAAGAAAGGTCTACGTTAACAGAACTTTTAATTTATTCTTTTTAGTAATTAAATTGGTTTTTCATAAATTTCAATATCCCTTTTTCTAAAAAATATTTTACGTAACATTAATTTTAACGTATTAATAATTACATTAACATATATATTAACAATTTTCCTTTAATCTTACAGCCTCATTCTAGACAATTAACATTTAGTGGCAGCACTGAAAGTTTCCAAAAAAGCTGTAAATGTATAGTAGAAGAGGAAGATAACATGAAACGGAGAAGAGTGTCGACGACATCACCTGAAGGCCTCTCCTGGCGAAGGTTACACATGTCCAGAGCGAAACTTAAAGCCACGGCCACGACATCGGAATTATTATCTGGTTTTGCGATGGTTGCGATGGTTAGTATTTTAATTTCGTTTAGTTTTCTAAATTTATATTTGTACATTCTGTCAAGTAAATACTGGGAATTTTTCATTTAAAAAGTCCGTGTAAAAGGTATGTCAAAAATTTTTGCTGTAAGTCGATATCAATTAAGTTTTGGCACAATTTATCAACCAGTTTGTTTGCAGTTTTACTTCTTTTGATAGTCGACCAAATTATGCTTTGCAACTTTCAAAACGGATAAAAATTTCGAAGAAAAAGGTTTGTCACTAATCTTATGTTGTCCACCAAATTTCTTGTACTGGATCATTGAAAATATTACAATGACTCAGATTTATAGAGAACATGATTAGAGAGGTGGTCCAAAGTATCTATAGAAAGACGAAGTCTCCTTCCAGTCGACCTTCAACATCTTTGACTACCGAAAACACTAAGAAAATGGTTATGAGAAATCGTTATTTAAGCTTAAAAGAGATTATTCGTCATTTGGATGTATTTCGCGATCCTTTTCCAGGATTTTAGTTCATGTTTTAGACATGAGTATGCTTCTGTGATGTGCCCCACTTCCCCACACATATCAAGAACTTATACTTGAGAAAGCGCAAAATAGATTCCCAAAATATTATGCGACATCGTTATTTAAACTTAAAAGAGATTGTTCGGCATCTGGACGTGTCTCGCGATCCTCGTCCAGGACTTAGTTCATGTTTTAGACATGAGTATCCTGCTGTGATATGGTCCCCCACCTGCCCACATATATTAACAACTTTTGCTTGAGAAAGTGCACAGGAAATTCCTAAAATATTATAAGAAATTGTTATTTAAACTTAAAAGAGATTGTTTGGCATCTGAACATGACTCACGAGCTCTTTCTAGGATTTTAGGTCATGTTTTAGACATAAGTATGCGTCTGTGATATGGTGCCATTCCTCCCTACACATATCAACAACTTTTACTTAGAAAGTGCACAAGAAATGCCTAAAATATTATGAAAAATCGTTATTTAATCTTAAACGAGTTCGTTCGGTATCTAAACGTGACTCACGATCCCTTTCTAGGGTTTTAGTTCATGTTTTAGACATGAGTATGCTTCTGTGATGTGGTGACAAGCCTCCCCACATATATCACCAACTTTTACTTGAGCAAATGCACAAGAAATTCCTAAAATATTATGAGAAATGATTATTTAAGCTTAAAAGAGATTGTTCGACATCTGGACGTGTCCTTTTTCACGATTTTAATTCATGTTTCGGACATGAGACGCGTTACGATACGGTATATGAAAAAAACATTGCAAGCACGTTGCCGAAGACATGCTTGAATAAGTCTATTCAGATGTTTATTTGTAATTTGACCTGCAAACCAGTTGACAAGGTTCAAAATGACACTTCGATAATAACCAAAAAAAATCATATGAAGGTTACTCCAAAACCAAAATAAAGTCATTGTTGGATTCAGTTCTTAGATTAGCTATTTTTTCGGCATTTTTTTTGCTTGTCATAAAAAGTGTTGTGTCTCGACGAGAAAAGACAGAGGCGTAAAGAATCTCAAGCGTCTGTGACAACGCAATTTTGAATAATCGGATGAGTTGTAAGCAAATCTTTAAAATTTTATTACACTGCTATAAAAAGTAATATTGACTGTTGATTGTTTTGATTATCGTGGTGTTGTCACGTAGAATTCTTTGCGGAAGGGTAAATAATCAATAAAAAATAGTATCCGGAGCGTTATAAAACATTTATGAAAGGATCTTAGCCAAGGATTAAATTTGTGGAAAAATCTTCAATTTTTGTGTCGCGGTAATGCGTCATTTTATGTATTACAAAAATTTAACGAATATCATCAACCAAACTCCCCCTATTCGCTAGATATGGCTTAATGTAACTTTTCCTTTTCCCCCCAAAAAATGTCATCTAGTGGAAGATGTTTTGAATACACTGAAGGTCATAAAACAAGGAGTTGAAGTCTTCACCAGAATATGGGTATGAAAAGTATTTGAACGATTGCCTGATACAAACATACTATATGTCATATTAAATATAGTTAATTTTGAAAGCAACAAAAATTTGGATGATTAAACAAAAACATATTTTATACTAATTAATTCTTTTGCAAAAATTCTAAAATGTTTTTAAAAATTTCTTTTGCAAATTTCTGTTTTCGAAACTACAATAGTGCAACTAAAAATTTTTTAATTCTTCTTTCATTTCTTTTAGGTAGAACTCCAAATAAATGAACCAACCCATGTTCCAGAATGGTTATTTGTATTGTTCGCTGTGTGCACAACAGTTTTAGTAGCAGTGCATATATTTGCTCTAATGATATCGACATATATTTTACCAAATATAGATGCTATATCGAAATTGGACGTTTGCGAATTGGTTTCGGAAAGTCCGCACGAACGAATGAGGGGTTTCATAGAACTAGCCTGGGCGTTTTCGACGATATTAGGTAATAATTCAGGAACTAATTCTATTTCGATTAAATATGCACATTTTGATCAACATTGGGCAAAGAAATAAATGAATGTTTGAAAATATTTAAATTTTTTTTGGACCTTGATTGATCAAAATTTGTTATGCGTATAATAATGTTAATTTGTTTGCAAAAAATAACTACTTTTTATCTGGTGCTGTGTACAACTTTTTTTGGACTTCGTGATCAGGATTCCACACTTTGAGCCATCCTCCAATCTCGAACGGATCAGTGAGATGTATAAGGTTTTTCAATGTGGGCATATTATTATATTGCTTAACATTTCGCTACATCATTCTATATGCCGATGAAACAACGTTGGTAACACGAACATTAAAAGATAACTAGTAGATAAGCTATGCGAATTCTAGCGCAAAATCCCATGTATTTTCTTATGGAGCTTCATTTTGCACTTGCATACGTTTTAGTAGACAAACAGACAGACAGGTTGACAAACATGTAGGCAGACAGACAGGTATACGGGTAGACAGGCAGACAGGTAGACCGGTACGTAGACAGACAGGTATACCTGTCTGTCTGTCTACTTGTCTGCCTGTCTACCTGTATACTTATCTGTCGATCTACCTGTCTGTCTGTCTACCTGCCTGTCTGCCTGTTTGTCTACTAAAACGTATGCGTGTATTGCGGGTTGCATATCTGCGACGGAGTCAAAAAGTGCAAAATGAAGCTCCATAAGAAAATACATGGGATTTTGCAGCAGAATCCGCATAGCTTATCTACTATAACTCAATATCAAAATGCACTCCCAAATCTTTTAGAGCATCACAACTAAGAAGAGGAACGGAGACAACCTCGTACTTATACTCCAACAAAGATGTGTTGCGAGTGTAAGACATAAGCTTGCTCTTAGATGTATTCAGTGCTAAGGTGTTTCTAGTACAACATTCATAATGACGGATCAAATTATTCACAATTAGCGTCGGATGCTACGATTGAAAAAAAATTATATGCCTTCCATAAACATCAATAAATGTCAATTAATAGACTATGGTAGTTCGTTAATGGAAAGTAAAAATAAAAGTGGTCCTAAGTTAGACCCCTGTCATGCTCCGGATGTAATGGAGCGACAACTAGAAAAAAAAATTATCGTAGAAACAAAAATTCACGATCAGTAAGGTAAGACTGAAATAAATTCAGTAACGAGTCACTGAATACCAGATACTGAAGTTTCGATAAGAAGTTTTGATTTCACAAATTGTAATTGGTGTGTGATCCGTTGGTAATTCAGACGATAGCACATCGACTGTATTATTAGTTACAATTGTAGATACCAGCACTATTTTTTTGTTGTAGTGTAATGTTGGTAACCTATGGAAGACTCAGTTATTTGCGTCTTTGCTGCAGCCATCATTTTTGTTAACAAATATATATTATCAACACATAAACCTTGCATAATTTTCTTATTTATTAAATTAAAATGTATCTTAATAGTACTAAAGACGATTAGAGTAAATAAGCTATGTAGATTCTGGACCAAAATCCCATGTATTTTCTTATGGAATTCAATTTGCCTTTTCTTATTCAGTCCCAGATATGCAACTCCAATACCTACACATATTTTATTGTTGATTGTATTCATGTTGGGTTATACGCCCCGGTCATCGTCACAGATATCACATGACATCATAACGTCTGATAGAGCGCCCTCTGAGGTCTCGCGGTTATCGCGCATGAAATTATAACCAAACGTGAGCCACTTCTAAGTCGAGCTAGAGCCGTTTTGACATTTGACAGCCCGCAGGTCCCCCAGCAACGTCCGTATGGTACGTCAGCTAACGTAGACAGCCACTTATGATGACATGTGGTGTAGGCCGGATATGGCGTCTGCCAAAGGAACTCAATTCACGCAAAAGAATTCGATAATCAATCAGATCAATTGCACGGGAAAAATCAGTATAAACAACATCCGACTGACCACTAGAATCGAAAGAGTGAGCTATATGTCGTGATGTATTTTCTTATGGAATTCATTTTGCCTTTTCTGACTCAGTCCCTGATATAGAACTCCAGTACCTACACATATTTTGTTGTTGATTGTATTCATGTTGGCTTATAGGCCCCGGTTTTCGACACAGATATCACATGACATCATAACCTCTAACACGGCGCACTCGGAGGTCTCGCGGTAATCGCGTATGAAACTATAACGAATCATGAGTTACCCCTAAGTCGAGCTTTAGCCGTTTTGACATTATTTTCGACAGCCCACAGGACCTCTGCGCTGGAAAAATCAGTATAAATAACATCCAATTGACCGCTAGCATCGAGAAGACTGAGCTATTTGTCTTGATGCCAAAGCCAAATTGGTTGTGATAGATCTTTGAGACATAATTCCATAAAAAATAAGTGGGACTTTTATACAGAATTCGCATAGCTTATCTACTGATTACTTTTTCTTTTATTATACATGTATTTAATAACATTTTTTTCTTAATTTCAGGTTTATTTTTATTTCTCGTAGAAATAGCGATTTTGTGCTGGGTCAAGTTCTGGGACTATTCCTTCAACGCAGCTATAGCGTCCACGATCATAGTGATACCTGTCTTAGTAATTTTCGTGCTGTTCGCGGTACATTTTTACCATTCTCTAGTGGTCTACAGATGTGATACATCCATGTCGGATATGCAAAAATTGGAAGACATGAAGAGGCAATTAGATGAAATATCTAGTCCAGTTTGATGTGCATAGTTAACAAGAGTAATTTTAATTTTATAAATGCTAGTAAAAAGGAAGAAAGAATACGTGCGAGTAATGTCTCACTTGTAGAGTAGAACTAAAGCAGTACTAAAAAAAATGCACAAGAAATCAAAGGTTCCGAGTATGTGGGAACTAAGTGGAGTATCTTAAATGTAGAATCGACTTTTTTCAATAAAGTTCAAGTTAAAGCTGTAAGATTTAATATGGAGATACAGCTTGTGATGTTATTTTATATTCGCAAACGTGTGAGATGTATTTTTGAAATAAATGAAACCTGTTGATGAATGTGTTACGTAGGAGCTTTTTGTCGTCTTCGATATACTTTATACTATACGAGGTGTGGTAATTAAATAACCAGATTGGCTTGAGAAATGTTATTTATTGCAAATAAACTTATATTTAACTTTTATCCCCTTCAACATACTCTCCTCCCCTATCTATACACCGCTGTATACGTGTCTTTCATTGTTCAAAACAATGTTGTAGTTCATCAGTTGTCAGTCTCTTCAACAACTCTGCCGTTTTTGCTTTTACACGTTCAACAGACTGAAAATGTGTTCCTTAACGCACTTTTCACTTTTGAGAACAGGTAGAAGTCACATGGTGCTAGATCTGGCGAATACGGAGGATTATCGAGCACTACAATGCGCTTGTCCACTAAAAACTGCTTCACAGATAGGGCGTTGTGAGCTGGTGCTTTTGCCATGTTTAATTCATCATGTAAAATGTGTCCTGGTGCAGAATCTATGACTCGTTCTTCCAGAAATCTGATCTTTTCTTCCTTATTCTATCCTTCAGCTTGAGTACGACTTTTTTGGAATATTTCTGATTAACAATTTGACCCTCAGGCACCTAGTCAGTCATGATAATACCCTTAATATCGAAGAAAACAATCTGTATTGCCTTCAATTTCGACTTGTTCATTCATGCTTTTTCCTGTCTTGATGATCCTGCGGCCTTCCAGTACATCGATTGACGCTTTGTTCCGAGTCATACTGGAAAATTCAAGTTTCATAACATGTGATGATTTTTGTGAGCAATTCTGGTTCTTCTGTGAATCGTTCCATAATGTTAGAGCAAATGTTCATCTGATTGTCTCTTTGTTTCTGAGTGAGGTTTTTCGGCACCGTTTTTACAGAAACTTTTGTCATGTTTAATTCATCGTGCAAAATGTGCTTTACTGTTACTTTATTAATGTTTCCCATATTGGCAATCATCCGAATGCTCAGGCTTCGGTCTTTCCGCACAATTTCATTAATTGTCTGAATGTTCGCTTTAGTTCTTGAAGCTACAGATCGACCGGCCGTTCATCGTCTTCGACCTCTTTCCGACCTTCAGAAAACCGTTTGTGTCATTCAAAAAGTCGCGCACGTATCATAACATTATCACCAAACACCTAATTTAACATTTGAAAACATTCTGTTGGCGATTTTTTTAATTTGACGAAGAATTTTAGGTTAATTCGCTACTCGATTATGTCAAACATTATCACGGCACTACTAAGTAACAGTGCCACCTACAATTAAAGCTCGAAAGTAAACTAAAGCAGAGAGACGAAACTACGGGCTGTTGCTTGGGAAGTATCAAGGTCAATAATATTTCAATTGCAGCCTCGCTTGATGCGGCTGCGCGATGAAAGGAGCGCAATCTCGTTATTTAATTACCATACCTCGTATGTATTGAACGATAATTCGTTATCGAATTAGGTCTGCTCTTGAAATTCGTATTTTGAAACTAATATGAAACAACTAAATATTTAATGCTGTATTATTTTTTGCATGTAAGTCTAGAACAATTTAAAACTACATAAAACTCCATTTATTAAAATAAAATTTATATAAACAACTGACTTAAATACACACATTTCGGACTGCTTAATTTGTCCAAATTTAGTTCTAAATGAGTAACTACTCGAGTACTTTGTAGCAGACTCGTCTGTAGTGGACTCCCGCACAACGCGGAAGATACATTTCGCGTAATAGGAAATCGCGTTAAGCGAGACATGCGTTTATCTGACGAATTTATACTCAAAAATGATTATAAATTATTGTCGAATGTAAGTGAGATATGAGTTTGAAATATTATTTTATTGCGAACAGATAGTGAGCATTAATTAATTTATTTCAAATACAGTTTCTTTTAATAAAAGGAAGTGAAAACAGAACATAAGTAACAATATTATAGAAAAAAGTACCATAAACGTTATTATAACATTTCACTATTATACCTTTCAATGCGTAAATGTATTACTACTTTTTATAAACCGTTATTTTTTAAATTTAAATTGTCAACTTCACTTTATATATATTAACGGGGTTTTTTTTAAACAAAAAATCAAAAACTGTCAACTTTATCTTATGCGTAGTATCATTTATCGCGCTGTATGAATGCTAGTCGTATCTTTTTCGTCGCGTTATTCGAATTCACGTTATAAAAACGTCTACTGTATTTGAAAATATCCAAATTAGATTACTTTAACTTGACTTTTATTGAAATGCGAAGAGATTTTGTATGTAATAGGTTTATTATTTGAGGCAATTCGTCAAACTCATTTTCAATACTATAATTTATTTTCTGTTAAAATGTCAATTTTACAAGGTGCTTTCTTATTTTCTTGTACGTGTATTGTGGAGTCGTAATTTTATTTATTGAAGTAATAAAAAATCAAATAGAAACAACGCCGCCATAGATCTCATTTGTCAAAGAAACGGCGTTATTGTTTCAAAACTCGAACTATCAATGATATTACAACTTATGTTAAATTAAAATTAAAAAATAGATATACAGAGTGTTGACCAGAACAAGCAGCATCTGCACTTTTTATATTCAATTCAATATTATTTTCTCTTTCGAAAGAAATTTTAAATTGTGTCTTTCTAATGTTCATCAAATTAAAAACAAATCATTATTACTTATTGTCCATAGATATTGAAGAAATTCTTATTTGATATTACTTTGCGTAATTGAAAATGCAACGAAGATTATAAATAACGCCTCACAAGCTACGCCCTTCTTTAATCTCTTTATCGTCTCTCAAACTGTACTGAATGTGTTACAAATACATATTTTCATTTTCGAAAAATCGAATAGGGTTATGTACTCTGATGAAGATGCTGCTACATTTAGCGGTACGCTCCAGATATGGGCGTTTATATTCAAGAATTTTACAGTCATAGTGTATGTATTTTGTATTTAAAACTATGATAAAACTACCTATGTATTGTAGAGTTCTATCTGAGGATTTTATATATGATATATTTAGTAACATTAAATGGAAATTTATTCATTTGCAATGTATATTTTCAGCTATATAGAAGCAATTTATATTTAATATGAATAATTTCAACTCCTAAATGTTTTTAATTGTAGATTTTTCAACGATTTTTTTAATTAATCAAAAAAAGGTGAATAGAATTCCTCACCATATCAATATTCATATTTTGCATACGTATTTCGACAACTAAGTTATCATCAACAGCAGATAATTAATCACTCTGTCATATCTGGGTCCGCGGCAAAACTAGCACAAAATAAATCCACATTAAAATTCTAACCGTCGAGAGCTAATGATGACAACTTAGTGGTCGAAATACGTTTACAGAATACGAATATTGATGTGGTAAGGTGTTCTATTTACCTATCTTGATTAATTCAATCAAACACAATCTCCATTAAATTTATATTCAAGATTGTTTTAATACTGAACATTAGAATTTATGAAATATCTTTTTTTATATTAATTTCTGTTATATTCTATTATCTGTTTCGTATATTCAAATTAGGGATTAAAATTTTTAATCTTTGCTTAAAAATTGAATTAATAACAATTATTTTTTTATAAAATGGTTTTTAAAATTTGAAGGGTTGTATTTCCAGTTAAAACTAGAAATAGTAAAGCACAAAACGTGCTAGAATTCATTTATTTATACTGCATTATCTTTCTTTTGATGCCACAAATTTTAAATGTCAATTTAAATGAATAGAAAAGGAAAATAAAGTTTCATGTTTTTATCAACACTGCGTATATAACATACCACAAAATAATTGTAAAAATGTATATAGAAAACACTTCATTTATAGCAATAATACTGGTCAATACCTAACTTTTTTACCATATAAAAGAATAAATAAAAACATTTGCAGTGAATGAATATTGATGTACATTGTATGGTAAAAATATACATCGCGCTCCGAAATTAATGGACAAAATATTCAATTTTTATTATATCTAATTTAACAGAAAATTCAGCGCATCTTAAAGTTTATGTAAAAAATTGTGATCAATTACATTATTTACAAAGTACCAGGTCCAGTAATAATTAATGTTTTTTTTGTTGTATATTTCTAGAACTAATTATTTAAGAGGTGAACAAAATTTAGTCTTTACTATAATTTTCAATATTTTTCCCAACGTTTGGATAGTTAAGTGAAGATACTTGTCATTATCACTTTCTTTTTTGCTAAGAAAATTGCGTAAAGAACAAAATAATGATAGTGAAAAGGAACAAAGTTTGTTAAAGGGTGGGATGAGGAAGAACTTCCCATTCCAACTGGTCCAATTTTGCTGAATGAAGAATCACATTCCTCCGATTGCTTAGAACACGCGTCTTTTATATTAATACTTGAAGTCCTTTTAAACGTCGAAAAACCTCAACTATGTTCATTTAAAGCTTCGCCATAGGCACATCATTTTCTTCGAATGCAAAGCTGCTGCAAGCAACGAATGTGCAGTCTCATTTTTGCTTAACCATTGAGTTTGTCTATTTATATTTACGTACCAATTTTTCACTTTTGGCAACAATTTATTCTAAAAACAACAAACGATTTTCACCTGACAATACGGAATTGCAAATGGTAATTCTTTAATTTCGGTTGTCTTCATATAATTTTCGTGGGATCTATTAAATTTTTGAACCTTGCCAAGTGGTGACAACAACTGGTTGGAAAATAATTTTTTGTGAGAATAATGTAGCTTAACATTATTGCATTATTTGTGGTGTTATTGCATTGTTTGGGGATTTTATACCAAAAAGAATTGTAGGACTTTTTGATCAAAATTGAACATGTAGTCACTACAACCTTTATTACCTAATGAAAAGTCTCAGCCCCGAACTTTTTGAAACCAACACTCACACTTTCGCACCAACCTCGTCGCAAATATTTTTACAGCGGTTTTTCTTCCCAATTGGAGCTTATAAAGCACGTTTTATATGATTTTCATCAGCGATTTCCTTGTCAGCAAATTTTAAAAGTGCAAATAGAAAAACTATAGCTCTTATGTGCAGAACATATTTACTAAATTCAAAATTTCTGTGTATATAACATATTTTCGGGATATTCTGTTATGTTATCACCAAACGGTTTTAGCAATGCATACTGTAAAAACGACATTAGCTATTACTATACTATAGTTAAATAAATTTCAATTGCGTCTTGACAATTATGTAAAAATAGTAATTTTCGTATTATTTAATTTAAGAAAAATTATTTATCGTTTAAGTAGTCGGAGGTCTTTTTAAATATAGAATTTAATATTTAACATTGACAAAAAATTCTGATTTAATCACTGAAGGTTGATATATGTATAACCCCTTTCCACATTAATTTTCGTATTCTGTATACGTATTTCGACAATTAAGTTGTCACTATCAGCAGATAATTAAACAGTGTCGCACCTGGAAAACTACGGCAAAATACCTGTACGAAGACAAATTCCGCACACGAACCGTATCGCCGAAAGCCAAAACGCACACTGTGCTTAGTGTGCGTTTTGTCTTCATACAGGTATTTTGCTGTAGTTTTCCAGGTGCGACACTGTTTAATTATCTGCTGATGATGACAACTTAGTTGTCGAACTACGTATACAGAATACGAAAATTAATGTGGAAAGGGGTTATATATCGACCTTCAGTGATTAAGTTAATCAACCACAGGCTCAAAATCACCTAAAAAATTCTGACTTTCCGATTTTGTAATTTAAATAAAATTTTATTGTCGAATATGTCGGTTATTTTCTTCATATTGTTCACTATGGATAGAAAATTTTTCCGAATTTAAGCTTCAATATTGAATTTTTGAAAAATAAACTTTATATTTCTCACATTAAAATAATTCGTTCATTAATTTTGGAACGCAGTGTATTCTATTTACCACTCGTAAAATAGATAAGTTGTCTGATGTACGGTTAAGATGTGATTGCGATGTACTTAAACCTTTTTTTTAATCGTTTTTATACATATATATATATATTTTTGTTCCTTCCTGAATCGTATTAAATAAATATAAAATGTATTCCTATTTTTAGTTATTAGTTTAGGTGTAAACGATCTTCTTTTTTGTGATATGCGGTACTTAGAACGTTTCTAGCCAAAAACATTATGCAATAATTCTATTTTTATTGTCATACATGATTCAAAGATGTGATTTAGTTGGCTGGAAAACGAATTATTACAATGAAATAGTTTTTAGTTACATATACATTATTCATAGGATATATTTACCTTTCTTAATTGTTATTATTTTATTGGATTTGTACTTTATAATATTTTTAATGTTATCATAAATAAAATATTTAAGTATTATAGAAATTGTTAAAATAAGTCTTCCAGAAAGAACATACTGTTATAATTTTTATATTTTAATTGTTGTAAATAAATTAAAATAGCGATGGCTTATGAGTTTTATTATTAATTATTAAGTAATTGTGCAGAAATATCTTATAATTAAAAAGATTTTAAAGACGTCTGAAATTCCAAATGTTGGCAAAACTTGTCGTGTATTCGCTTTTAAAATTCGGAAGGCCAAACGTTGTAGAGTAGGTAACATAAAAAGTTTTACGATGTATATGAAAATATATCTACCGAATTCATGTAGAAAGGTCTTTATAATAGTATTTAAACAAAACTGGTAGTCCGAGCATGTCTGATTCATAACATAGTAGTACAAAAAACACATTATTTTCCGAACGAAGTTAAGATTTATATGTCTTTGTGTAAATATAATGATCTAATTGGTTAGATTTTGTTGTTGTTGTTGGATTACGTGTATTGACATTGATGATTATGTTAGAATATAAAATATTTCCTTCCACAAAAATTATTTCTGATTTAATTTCCACCAGATTTCTGGCTCTGAGCTCGTACAACTAACAACGTCAAAGATATTTAAATAGTTCATTGGATACATATGTACGAGGGTGGTCCGACCTTAACGGGAAGATGGGAGCACTCATCAACAGAAGCTAAGGAATGTATTTGTGTATCTATTGTCAGGTACTCACCAAAGTTTCAGCCATTTTGAAGGTGCAATTATTATTTGACAGTCGTTTGAGTGAGTCGATGTGAGTGTTTTTGTGAGTATCGAGATGTCATTAAGTATTTGTTTTTGAAAGGCAATACACCTACGCAAATCAAAAACGAGTTGGACTCTGTGTACGGGGACTCTGCACCATGATTTACCACAGTGAAATTTTGGGCAGCTGAATTAAAACGTGGCCGTAAAAGCTTGGGAGACGATGAACGTTCGGGACGTCCAAAAACTGCAACTGCTGACGATAACAAGCTGCCCGCGCGTTGGGTGTCGCGTTTGCTAACGGTAGACGAAAAATGTGTTCGAATGAACATTTCCAATGCTCTGCTGGCGTAGTTTAGGCGCAATAAATCCGAGTTTTGGCGCCGATTAATTACTGTAGATGAAACTTGAATACACCATTATACGCCTGAAACAAAAATATAGTCAAAACAGTGGACTACAAAGGGAGAACCGGCTCCACAAAAAGCAAAAATTGTTTTTTCGGCTGGGAAGGCGACTGCTTTTGGGATAGTCATGGAATTATATGAATCGATTATCTTCAAAAATAAAAACTTTTACAGGAGCATACTACGCATCATTACTTGACAAGCCGAGGGAAGAAATTCTGGAAAAACGGTCACATTTTCAAAAAAGAAAGTCCTGTTTCACCAAGACAACGCGACGTCTCACACCTCAGCGGTTGCCATGGCGAAAATCCACGAATTACAGTTTGAACTGCTTGACCATCCGCCTTACTCAGCAGATCTGGCCCCAAGCGACTTCTTTTTGTTCCCTCGTCTAAAAATTGCGCTCGGAGGACAGAGATTTTCGTCAAATGAAGAGGCAATCACCTTATTTAACAATTATTTTGCAGAGAAAAATGCTAAGTACTATTTGGACGGGTTAAAGAGATGGGAGCATCGCTGGGAGAAGGGTATAGATTTACAAGGAGATTATGTCGAAAAATAAATATAAATTAAAAAAAAAATGTCTTGTACCTTTGTTAGGTCAGAAAGTTTTCAGACCACCCTCGTAAAAGATTTCTATGATCGATTTTACAAATTATATTTACAGTTATATTTAGTACTATTATTACACAATCTGCAAAATTAAAAAATTCTATGCTTATTAAGATCAATAATCAGCTGATCCGCAACCATCTTTTCGAAGACTTTTAAGAAAATAAAGAGAATACTAATCAACCGCCAATTAGGAGGATTAGAGTATTCATTATGTTTTCGAAATGTGATCGGATAATAGCTCGCTAACGAGACCAAGGGAATCTGTTTCATTTTCTTGTTTTCATATACGATATACTACTGTGGGCAAAAAATAGTAAGACTTTGTTCATAATTTTTAAATTCTTAATTTATTCTTCCAAATCTATTTCGTCCCCCTCAAAGTAATCGCCCCTGGCCCCAATACACTTGTGCCAACGTTTCTTCCAATTCTCGAAACAGTTGTTAAAGTCAATTTCAGGAATAACCTTCAATGCGCGGAGCGATTCACGTTTAATGTCTTCAATTGACTCAAAACGGTTTCCCCGGAGCGGTCGTTTGAGTTTGCTGAATAGCCAGAAGACACACGGACCTAAATTAGGCGAATACGGTGGTTGCGGCACGATGTTGGTTGAAAATTTTTCGAAAAACTCACGAAGAATTAATGCAGTATGCGACGGTGCATTATCGTGGTGCAAAAACCAAGAGTTGTCGGCCCATAATTCTGGCCTCTTTTTAAGAATAGCATTGCGCAAACGACGCATAACACTCAAATAGTATTCTTTGTTGACAGTTTGGCTGGTCGGAAGGAATTCGGAGTGCACCACACCTCGATAATCGAAGAAAACTGTCAACATAACGTTGATTTGTGACTTGCTTTGACGTGGTTTTTTCGGCTTCGGCTCACTTTTGATACGATATTTGGTCGATTGATCGTCTGTTTCCGGATCATAAGCGTAGATCCAAGTCTCATCTCCAATTATGATGCCTTTCATTTTGTCTTGATAGTCGGAAAGCATTGTTTCACAGGCGTTAACGCGACGCTGTTTTTCGAAAAAATTGAGTGATTTTGGAACAAATCGTGCTTTCATTTTTCTTAGGCCCAAATGATCTTTCAAAATGGTTTTCACTGATCCTTCCGATATTCCAACGATGCCAGTAAGGTCTCTGACTGTTAATCGTCGATTCCCAAACACCAATTCCTTGATTGTTGATGGCCGTCCTGGACGTGGTTCGTCATCAACGCGTTCTCGACCCTCTTTGAATAATTTGTACCAATCAAAAACATCATCGTTTCCTCATAGCACCACATCACTGCATCATTTGAATTAGTATTATCATCATTAAAAATGAAAAGGAAGAAATTATGTTCTATACTAGAAGAAACATGACTAATTTCTGTTATAATCTAAGAGAGACTTCGTATATTAAATTGTCATGATATTTCGAGATATTTGCGAAATGTATTGGATTCAAAACTGAATTTAATTAACTTGTTTTAATGAAATAGTCGCGAGCGTTCATATCCAAAAAAGAATTTTACAGTAGAACGATAACAAGAAGATTAATTATAAATATTATTCTCGTAAATGTTGCTTACAGATAATCCAAACAAAAGATAAAGGTCAAAGTTATATTACGTATTCTGAAGCTACAAAATAAATATGATTTTAATTTCCAATATTTGTTTTCCAATTAATAATATTTACATAACGTTTTCGTGGTTACTTACATAAACTTTCTTAATATTATTGAAGTATTGGTTGCGTGTATAATCAGAAGTTAAATATTTATTTTAATAATCCTTCTTTTGGTTTTTTTTTATTATATAAGTTACACTAACAATCGACCTCTTTTCAATAATATTGATTTAGAAAATAACGGTAATATCTTAAATTAATTTGGCCGTTGTTTGTATGTGTTACATATAAAAATCTCTAAATCTCCAACGTAATTGCAATGAATCTTTTGTATTAGCTCTTATATTAGGTGCGCAACTAAGTTCTCGCTGTTCTTTTGATGAAAATGCAACTTTATTGTGAAAAAATGTTTACAAATGAATCATTCAAAATATTGCCCATCGCTTTTTTCCATCTTTCTGGTAGAGCTAGAATACCGTCACGGTAGAAGTGTTCGTCTTTTGAGGCTATCCACGAATCAAGCCATTTTGAGATGTCTTCATATGAGCGGAACTGCTGATTAGCCAGACCATGTGCCATCGAACGGAACAAGTAATAATCGGACGGCGCAATATCTGGAGAATACGGCGGGCGAGGTAGGACCTCCTATTTGAGCGTTCCTAAATAGGTTTTAACGTATTTAGCAACGTAAGGCCGAGCGTTGTCATGCTGTAGAATCACTTTTTCGTGCCTCTCAATCGCATCAATTGATTTCGATACCGTTCCCCAGTGATGGTTTCGTTCGGTTTCAACAGCTCATAATAAATAACATCACCCTGGTCCCACCAAATACACAGCAAAACCTTCGCAGCGTGAATATTCGGCCGTACCGATGACGTAGAAGCATGACCGGGCAGTCCCCATGATTTTGTTCTCTTTGGGTTGCTGTAATCAATCCATTTTTCATCACCCGTAACGATGCGATGAAGAAAACCCTTCCTCTTTTGCCGCTGGAGCAGTTGTTCACAGGCGAAAAAACGACGCTCAACGTCTCTTGACTTCAAATCATAAGGAACCCAACTTTCTTGTTTTTGAATCATTTCCAGCGCATGCAATCGCTGGGAAATGGCTTGACGGGTAACTCCAAATGCTGAAGCAAGCTCTTTTTGCGTTTGGCACGGATCCTCTTCGAGCAATGCCTCCAATTCAGCGTCTTCGAAGGTTTTTGGTCTTCCTTCACGCGAACGGTCGTCAACATCGAAATCACCGTCTTTGAAGCGACAGAACCAATCACGGCACGTTGTTTCACTTAGAGCAGGATCTCCGTAAACTTATTGGAGTTCTCGATGCGCTGCAACCGCCGTTTTCTTCGAATGAAGGAAGAAAAGCAACGCTTCCCCCAAATGACGATTATTTGGCACAAAATTAGACATTTTTACACAAACAAAAGTATATGACGCAAAAACAAAATCACTACTGTGTCAAAGCGGTTTGGTTACCATATGTCGAAGCTTGGTTCATGACGTTTTGGTTATGTCACAATCGACCAGCACTTACTACTGGAGCCATCTCTTGAAAAACAGCGAAAACTTAGTTGCGCACCAAATAAATGTTTTAAATCTATATGCAAACATGATTTTATAAATCTCCCTAAATATTATAATTGAATTTTGATTAGTAAAATTTTGAGTGTTTGTGCATTGTTTCTATCTTTCTATTTATTATATATTTTGTTTGGTGTTAAATATGTCGTAAGTATTGTATAAAATGCATACTATACAATACTTATGACTTAATCACTAAAGATTGATATAACCCCTTTCCACATAAATTTTCGTAATTCTGTATACGCATTTCGACAACTAAGTTGTCATCATCTGCAGATAATTAAGCAGTGTCGTACTTGGAGAACTAGGGTAAGAAATACCCGTACGAAAAAAATAATTCCGCACACGATCCGTACCGCTGAAAGCCAAACGCACAGACGATATAAATCTAGTACGAACGTTGTTTTTGTGCGTGTTTCGAACGTCAGTACGCACCCGTCAGTTCGCGCTATAAAATATCATATTATTATGAATATAGTAACCATTTTGCGACCATAGTAATAGTTAGTGCGGGATAGGATCTTGGCTGTGCGTCTTGGCTTTCAGCGGTACGGATCGTGTGCGTAATTAGTTTTTTCGTACGGGTATTTCTTACCGTTGTTCTCCAGGTGCAAGACTGCTTAATTATCTGCTGATGATGACAACTTAGTTGTCTAAATTCGTATACAGAATAATGAAAATTAATATGGAAAGGGGTTATATACCAATCTTTAGTGATTAAGTTAACCAACCACAGGCTCCATCAAAATCACCTTCAATAGTTATGACATTTTTAGCATCATTCAGTTATTCACAATACGAAAAATTTTAAAATATCCAATTCAAATATTCCGCCAGTTGCAATTTGGCGGGCGTGAAGTTGGTGTCGCATAATACGGAATGCATTTAACAAAATAATGAATGTAGATATTGCTCCATGCCCAAGACGAAATACCCCACTACTTGAACTTTTTTTTTGTGTATTTGGCGAAGCAACTTTTCCAAGTCTTTTGGGTTCCCCATATTCCTAAATTCTTCTTCATCAGTAAATCTAGCTAATCATGTCAATGGTTGTACACATCGTTATATTTCTGGCTTGTTCTTTATTATGATTAGTTACAGATTTTATGTCGAAAAATTAAGGATTTTAGAAAGTAGAACAATTTAAAATTGGAAGATAAAATATAAATTTTCTTCATCAAGCTGTTCTCAAAAAGAAACAAGTTGTGGCAAAATATGGAATGCCCAGCGGTACTATGTCTACAATAGTAGAAAACAAGCAATTTTGAACTGTAGGAGCGCCTTTTCAAACTCTAAGAAGCAAGAAAATTTATAAATTAACAAGTCACGAGATTTATAGCGGGCAATATGGACATACGCACGAACTAAAAAATACGAGAAAGTGCGCATTCTAGAACAATAATACATTTTCTCCAAAATGAACTAGCGGGATCAGTTGCAAAAATACGTCATGACTTTTCCAACAATCCAATAATACACTCTTCTGTCTTTTATATCAACTGTCCCAGAAAAAATTTGTAACAAGATGAAGGTCGGCAGTTATACCAGTGACGCGGTTCCAGCCTGGAAGCCCAGAAGAAGATAGTATGGGCCACGACCGCGGAAGTCTACGTACCAGATTAACATGAACTTTAATAATAACAATTAATACATAAAATTGTATACGTATAAATTTATATATGTATGTGTTATATTTATTTTGTAAAGGTATGTAAAATTACAAGTACTTCGAAATGACTTAAAAATAAAAATAAAGTGTGGAGGTATCCAAAATGTTTTATTTATTCCACAATACGAATAACTGTGAACTTGAGTACTTTTACTTTTCCAATTTTTCACACAAATTATCCCAAAGCTTGACCGTTCTGTCTTCACGATAAAAATACTCAATGTTTTCTTATTTTATTTTTAAACTTTTATAAAAACAATTACCAAATTAGTTCCATTAAGATACCAGTTTTTCTTTGCTATCCTACATTGAATCTACTAACTTTTAAGTGCTTGTTAGCCGACTGATAGGTTAGTGGCAAATCACTAGCTTACCACGTCGAAGGTGTCGGGTTCGAGTTCTATTGTACAGGAGAGCTTTTTGTGGTTTCCTTTTACCGTTTAAGCCAATTCCGACAGACAAAGATCTTAAATCGCACCACAAGCACAGGTGTAATAATTACTGACGGTCTGGCAAAATTCCTTGTAGTTGGCGTTCAACTTTTGGGGGATGTGAAGGCATGCATTATTATTTTTATTCACATAATAATGCAATGGACAAAAACTTATGAGTAGCAGTGTATATAACCAAATATTTTTAATAAATATTACTGTCGGAGATAGAATGTTGAATAATAATATTTAAATAATGCTAGAATGAAGAATACAACCCAAGGCTACTGTGTATAATTGGTTGCCTATTCCTAAAAAAAGTAGTAATAGATTTTGCATATAATTTAATCCAAGCACAATTTGCGTATTTAGAATTGCATAATGAAGTGCAAATTTTTAAAGTTCTCCTCGTCAGAACAGTTTTTTAATAAATAAAGCTGAACTTAATGCATTCGTTTTTGGCACAAAATTCCCTTTATCTTTGAAATTTAAAAATTAATAAAGATGTAATTATTTTATAGTTTTCAAACCCTTAATAAATTGTTGCAGAAATTGTTTTTCATAATCATATATTAATTGTAGATTTCGGTGAACTTCATAACTAGAGTTAGGATATTTTAGCCACAGGCCAGGATCGTAACAAGGCGAGTATACGAATAAATAAGTAACCTTGCGATGCATGCGTTATTTATATCACTTATATTTTGCTTTATAAATAACACACTTACATTATTCGCAGCTGTTCTTGCGTAGCGCAAAATGGGATAAGACTGACTAAATGTCTGCATTAGGAAATTTCAAAGATACTCTTTTTGTATTTGAAATTGATGCATCCACCTCTGGATAAAATTGTCGAAGACTTCGTGCTACAAAGTGTAAAGCATAAACTTTACACGTTACAGACTCTCAGACTTTTCTCTAAGGAAACCGTCTACACTACACATTATCGTTGCACCATTGCTCACAAATATCAACAGATGGTCAGTTAAAGTTGAAATTTTTTTAGCGTATCCAGCACTACTTCATAATTGCTTCAGCAGTGCACTTTTCTAATCTTTTGTTAGTTAATACAACGGGAAATGTCGCTTTAACACGGTGAACACGCACTATAATATTCAAAATAGAATTCCTTTTCTATCTGTCGTTTCGTTTTTGTTTTCATTTTAAAAAAGTTCGGTTTTCTCTGTGACAGACTGTTTATAATAATCATGCAATCCAACCAGATGTATGGTGTATGTATGTAGTAGAAAAAGTGGATCTAACGTTCGATTAATAGATTCACTCATCTAAGGGGTCTGGAATTTCTAAGGTTAGAGTGCAAAAGACTGGTGAAATAATATCAAGATTACATAAAAGACAAAAGAACAGTTATAAAGACCAACTCCAAAAAAACATGCAGACCACATTCTTACATTCTCGATTCAAAACCATCAACAAGACAAAGAAATGTACGTACCGAAGGGAATATTGCTGTTGTAGCGCGAAGTATTGAAGAAGACGCGGAAATGTCGATTCTTCGTCGTTCTCAACTTGTTGGCCTTTGTCCTTCAACTACATGGAAAATTTTACTTAAGAATCTTGGCTTACCTGCCTATAAAATACAATTCGTGCAAGAATTGAAGCCAAACGACCATCGTTTGCGTCGCATTTTTGCTGATTGGGCTCATTTTAAACTGGCCGAAGATGAGCATTCTTATAGCATAGATCTGGAAAGGTCGCAGTTAAACAGTTTATCTGGTCATCTCGAGTAATCTAAATCTAAATGAACAGCGGTGCTAACCAATTTAATGTAAAAGTTAATCGCAGCTCTTCGTTTAAAATTAAATCTCTAGCCATTTGTGAAATGCTAGTTCACACTCCACTTTTAATAGAATAAATATCATGAGTCCCTGAAAGTAAACTAATAAAGATCGCTGCTTCCGACAACAAAAGATTCTGTTTCATTTTTAGCATAAAGTTTGGTGGTAGTACCTTTAATTTGATCTAATTATAAAATCTAATACTCTTATTTGAGAAAAAATAAGTTAAAAAGTCCAAAAGAATAATTTATTTTTGAAAAATTCTGATTTATTACCATATTTTACATCGTATATATGCTGCGGAAATATTTTGAAAAAAATTACTACTCTCTGGTGAAATTCGAACTCGCGATATTTAAAAAATCAAAAGCTACGTGTGTTAGGGTTTAACAAAGAGTTGACAATTTAGCTTTAAAGAAAGATCTACGACTAACGTTTACAGACAGTTTTTAATGGTTTCTTTTCCTAATTTTTTTTGTTACTTCTAGTAAGTTATTATATCTAATTGCGTTAAAAAGTTCTCTATGTAATTATTAAAAATACGATTAAGAATTAAGATAAAGAACTGACCGTATTATATTTGTCATGAAAAATATTTCGAATATTTCCGGAAAAATATTTTGCAAATATTACTATTATAATGTTCCTGTACGTAGGTTTTCAAAAATAAACGATCAAAATTCAGAAGCTATTGTACTGGGTTAACTTCACTTTTTGATTTGAGACAGATCATATAGTATCAGAAACGACCAAACTTCAGGGGTTCCAAAAGAGTACTCTTTCTTATATAGGGTGCTTTTTAAGAGCTTGAGAACTCAAAATGATAATACAAGAAAGAAATATTGTTGGAATGAAATTCTTTTTATTATAATCTGGTAGATAATTTCATGGCATATACTTTTTAAATATGATTTCCGGCATATGTCCGCTGCGGCTACGTGTTACATGGTCCATTCGATCAGTCCAATTTTTGACTACTTTTTTCAATAAATCTGGCCGTTTGGCGTCAATGATGGATTGAATATTGGCTTCCAATGCTTCAAGAGTTGCTAGTTTGTTGGCATAAACCAATGACTTACATAGCCCCATAAAAAGTAATCCATAGGCGTTAAATCGCCCGAACGAGGGGGCCAGTGAACAGTACCACTTCTGGAAATAAAGTTGTCACCAAATTGATTTTGCAATAAATCGATTGTTAAGCACGCTGTAAGGCAAGTTGCGCCGTCTTGTTGGAACCAAATGTTGTCGATGTTTAGCTGATTAATTTTTGGAAACAAAAATTCAGTCGGCATGGTTCGATAGCGCTCGCCATTCACCGTAACGGCAGCTCCTTTCTCATTTCGAAATAAATAAGGACCGATGATGCCGCCAGCGTGTAAACCGCACCAAACAGTCAATTTTAATGGATGTAATGGTGATTCGTTAGAGGCTTGAGGATTGTCTTCGCTCCAAATACGTCAATTTTGCTTAATGACGTAGCCATTTAGCCAGAAATGAGCTTCATCACTAAACACAATTCTTTGATAAAAATGCTCATCTTCGGCCAGTTTCAAATGAGCCCAATCAGCAAAAATGTGACGCAAACGACGGTCGTTTGGCTTCAATTCTTGCACGAGCTGTATTTTATAGGCACGTAAGCCAAGATCCTTACGTAAAATTTTCCACGTAATCGAAGGACAAAGACCAACAAGTGGAGAACGACGACGAATCGACATTTCGGCGTCTTCTTCCATACTTCGCGTTACAGCAGCAATATTTTCTTCGGTACGCACATTTCTTTTTCTTGTTGATGGTTTTGAATAGAGAAGAGTAAAATTAGTGCGAAAACGATCAATAACTGCACGAATTGCTTGCTCACAAGGCCGATTATTTTGACCGTAGAATGGACGAAGTGCTCTATGAACTTCACGAACAGATTTATTTTTTTCAAAGAAATTTCCACAATTTGGAAGCGTTGTTCTGGCGTTAAACAATTCATAATAACTTGCCAAACCTTACTGAACAAAAATGTCAACACAGTTTGACATTATCAGCTGTCAAATTATAGCTATCGATATCGACAGTTCTCATGCAGCTTAAAAAATAGCCATTATATGAGAGATGTTTAATGTATTCTCCGTAGGTGATTTACCAATGATGTATGTAATTTCATTAATTCATTACATAATGACATTATCAGAGGGTAGGAATATAAAATTTCATGTAGTATGTGCTCATTAGTATACTAGTAATCCTTCAACGAGGATCAGAATAGCTGACGCGATAATATTGAAGAAAATCGAAGGCATTTTTGAGATTCGAACTCGATCTCGAGTTTAGGTATGTGTCAACTACTCAACCAGATAGGACGATGATATTCGAATCAATTAACATGCCATAACTTACATTATGGAAACAGACATTAAATGAAACAAACGGTAGGTTCTTAATTCCACGTAATTATGAGCTTCTACGATATGAAATTGAAAAATTTACTGCTCTCTGGTGAGACCCGAACTCACAATCTCATCCTTACCGGGTATGTGTCAAATCTTTCGACCACAGAGAACGGTGATATTCGACAGTTCCAACCTTAGCAGAGAGCATTGTATTCTCTTAAAAAAATTCTGCAATGTGCAGACTATGTAAAAAAAATACTAAAAATTAGAATTTTTCAATTTCACATCGTAAAACCGTATAATTGCATTTCATTTTTTTTTAATGTTAAAATTTTTTTGAATACATTTGATTCTTTTTAAGATCTCATTTACTGTACTTTTCATATATGTATCAAAACAACACCGGAAGCTTGTTTTCTATAATATCCCATTCACAACTCATCAATAGCAACTAAATATTGCAAACGATCATAGGAAATATAATAAATTATTCCCCTTCGTATTCTAGATAAGCTGTTAATCATTCAGCAAAACTGTGTAATTTCAAGCGTACAATGTCAACAACCGGCTAACTCGAAGGGACTTAACCATCAATGTGAAAGCGTGTTTCGAAGAATTTCAATGAAGTGGCGCCATTCGCGTGGGGCGTGGTTTAAAGTAGTACACAATCGACTTTAAACATTACTATTGGCCATTTTGAACCGTAATTTATTACTTTTGCCGCAAAAAGAGTCTGTTCAATACTTTTTTTCAATGTTTATATCTGCCTGTTGTTATTTCCACATTTTTTTTACAACGATCTCTGTCCATTACCGCAAATTGTAAATCCCCTTTATATATGGAAGTCAGTGGTTACCAATCGGTCTCCCGCATCGTAATAACTCTTTTTTTTCTATTTTTCATGTAACATCTGCGTTTTTAATTATTGTGTTCTTAGCAATAAAAATGATAACGAGCCAATTTTAGAGGTTTTTAATGTTTTTTTTTCTGTATGTTTGTGGTTACTTCTAAGCTATTGTAACTAATTACCTTACAAAGTAATGTACATAATTATTAGAAATAAATAGGTTTTAAGGTAAAGAACTGTACTATGTTTGTCATGAAAAGCATTTCAAATATTCACAGAAAAAAATATGATGCGTTGATTGGTTCTCAGACGAGAAGATTTGTTATGTACACGGACAAAATTATGTTTTCAATGAAAAACATTTCTTTTCTGCCATATTTTCTTTTCAAAGCTTACAAAAGTATTTTGCAAACATTACTAATAATCCTACATGCAAGTTTCCAAAACCAGATGGTCAATAGTTATAAGGATATGCCCAAATAAATGATCAAAATTTAGAGGTTCCAATAGAGTAGCTTTTCTTACATAAATTACTTCGATGAACCAATATTATATCTGGAAGGGTAATCATCATTTATTTTGAAGTATAGAAACTTAACAGATCTTTGCTGAATTAGTTTCACTAGGAAGACAAAGATAAGGATTCCAAACAGTCGACCATTTTATGAAATAGTTTGTAATGGAAATTGGGGATAATAAAGAGGCACCATTTACTTTGAAGTATAAGAACTTCACTGCTGAATTAGCTCCACTAGGAAAGTATATGAAGATATGAGTTTCGGACAATCGACCGTACTGAGAAGAATTTTGTAAAACCGATCGAGACTAAAACAAAAGCACCTAAAGAATAGGGAATGCGTTTCAAAACGTGAAAGGAGTAGATCATAACCTCTAGAGCATATGTGGGCAACAACTGGCCCGCGGGCCGCTGTAAGTTTTGATCCGGCCCGCGAGACATTGTCGCATTTTTTCATGTCTGATATCTATTGCTAAAAATCATGCACACTACTTTAAAATGCACTACTTTTAAACGCAGCCCGCGAACGTATTTGCACAATAAAGTTTGGCCCACAACATGTCAAAGGTTGCCCATACCTGGTCTAGAGGATAAGAATCATGTACTTTGAACTATTAAAATTTCAATCTTTGCTGGATTAACAGTGATCATCATTACTCTACTTTCAGCTTCCAGGTTGTTCAATAAGTTTCGTCGTTCAATAAGAACACGATTTTATTGTTTGAAATATATTTTATTATTCCCTGAAATTCAACACACTTGTTCCAATGATCTAATTTATGGATTCCATTCTTGAAGTGAGAATCCGGAAGACTGTCGAAATACGCTCCCACCATTGCTATTACCTCTTCGATGAAAATCGTTTTCCCCGCATGAATTTTTTGAGATGTGAAAATAGCCAGGAGTCAAAAGGAACTAAATCTGGCGAATAGGGTGGATGTTGCAACAATTCGTACTTTAATTCACTCATTTTTGCGATGGTTTTTTGAGCTGTGTGAGAAGGTACGTTGTCTTAATGAAAAATTATTTTTTTCTTCCGCCGAGTCTTTTCAAAAGAATTTTTACATTCAACTAGTCCAAAAGGTTATAATAATAATCTGAGTTTATTGTTTTACCAATTTGGAAGTAATCCACGAACGAAATTCCTTTTGCATCCCAAGGAACTGATGATAACACTTAGTCGATTTCTGGGCCCTAATTCGGTTCGAAGCCAAAGTACCGGGTTCACACCACTTGTTTTGATTGAGGACCATGGTAGTAGACCCAAGTCTCATCCATAGTGATGAAACGACGCATAAAATCGTTTTTATTCTTTCTTCTTAAAACGCTCCAAATGTTGCTGAGAAAGTCGCACGCGAATATGTTTTTGTTTCGTTGTTAACAAGTGCGGCACCCATTTAGCACACAGCGTTCTCAAACCCTAAACTTCAGCCAAAATATTACTCACAACACTACCTAATGAGATGCCCAGGGCTTCTACTAAATCTCTCTCGGTTAATCGACGATCTACCAAAACCATATCCTTTTTTGCTACGATTTCTGATGTTGATGTTTGACGTTTAAATTCAGCAGGCCATCTTTCTACTGTTCTACGGTGAAGAGTCCTTCGTACTTTTAACAATCGTTCATAAATTTGTTTTGATGCTACACCTTCAAACAATATGAATTTTATCGCTACACATTATTCAATTTTGATTCGTGGATAGCCTCAAAAGACACTTCTACCGTGACGGTATTCGAGCTCTGCCAGAAAGATGGGAAAAAGTGTCGCTAGCGATGGGCAAAATTTTGAATGATTCATTTGTAAACATTTTTTCACAAGAAAGTTACATTTTCATCAATCTTTATAAAATCAATTGCCAATAATTATAGTGCGGCGACCATACGGGCGAAGCATATTCCAGCGCAGTTCAAGTTCATAAAGTTTGGGGGTACCTATACTTCTAGAAGTTATAATCACTCCTTCCCTTTTCTTATTTCAGAACGCCTTTTTTCTTCTTTAGACGCTTTTCTATAAAATTCTTCCTAGTAAAGTTGATTGTCCGGAACTCCTATCTTTGTTTAATTTTCTGGTAGAGGTAATCTAGCAAAGTTCTAAGTAAATGGTGTTTCTTCTTTTAGATATTGCAATCACTCCTTACTTCTTTCACGCTTCGAAATGCGTTCTCTCTTCTTAAGGCGTGTCTGTATTGCCCTTAATTTCTTTTACGAACTTCTTCGCAAAGAGGTCTATTGTCAAGGGCAAGGCTAATTGTCCAGAACTCTTATTTTTTTAAAATTTTGTATACATTTTCCTCTACTTTATGCTTCCTTTTTTCAGAATCAACACGATAATTAAATATTCTATTTAGGCAATGCCCTCTAGTTGTAATAACATCTTTTCTATTAAAGACATGTTCATTATACATTCAACTCCCCTTCAGTTTTCTGGTGTTTGATTAAAAACTGCTGTAACGAATTTACCTTATAATTTCTCTAATCATTGTAATAAAGCCGACTTAGGTGTTTATTTTTATGTTTTAGACATATATATATATATATATATATATATATATATATACGAGGATAGTTTGACAAGTAGTGAGAATGACACATAGGTGGCGCTCTAATTGGTAAAACAAATGCACTGTAATTTAGGTTGCCTATTTATATGTTTAGATTCCGATATTTAGATAATTTA
The DNA here is from genome assembly GCA_031893035.1 of Dermolepida albohirtum. NCBI lineage: Eukaryota > Metazoa > Arthropoda > Insecta > Coleoptera > Scarabaeidae > Dermolepida > Dermolepida albohirtum. The sequence continues at coordinate 12,423 of JAVIWB010006925.1, read as the reverse complement.
TTTTTGAGAGCTGACTGAAAAAGAAGCAACACGTCGTTTTGTTAAAATGGAAAAAGCAGAGTATCGTGCGGTGATTAAATACTTTGTAATTAAGGGTATGAAAGCTACCGAAATAAAAGATGAGTTACGGGAAACATTAAGTGAATCTGCTCCATCTCCGCCACAATAAGTAGATGAGTAGATAAGTAGATTTAAACGTGGTAGAACAAACTGTGTTGATGAAGCGCGCTCTGAAGCACCCTAAATCGTGACTTGTAAGGAAATGATTATAAAAATCCATAATATTATTACGCAAGATCGACGACTCAAAGTGAGAGAGATAGCCGATATGGTAAACATTTCAACAGAACGCGTACACCACATTTTAACGAAAGAATTGGGCCTTTCCAAGCTTTCGGCAAGATGGGTGCCGCGATTGCTTACGACTGATCAAAAGTTCACTCGTTTGCGCATTTCCAATGAGTGTTTGGACCTTTATAAGTGGAATTTGGTTGATTTTTGTAGGTGATTTGTTACTTGCGATGAAACTTGGATACACTACAGTACACCTGAAACTAAACAACAGTCGAAACAATGGTTAGAACGTGGTTCTGCACCTCCAAAGAAAGCGAAAACCACTTTATCGGCAAACAAGGTGATGGCATCAATTTTTTGGGATTCAAAGCGCATTTTGCCCATTGATTACCTTCAGAAAGGTGCCACAATAAACGGACAATATTATGTAGAACTTCTACAAAAATTAAATGTTGAGATTCGTGCTGAACGGCCAGGAATGGCAAAGAAAAAGATTCTGTTTCACCAAAACAACGCTCCCTCGCATACCAACACAGTTGCGACGTCCAAAATCCACGAGTTGCATTTCCAATTAGTATCGCATGCACCTTATTCACCGGATCTAGCCCCTTTCGACTTCCACCTTTTTCCAAAATTGAAAACGGCACTAGGTGGAAAGAAATTTTCGTCTAACGACGAGCTTATCATCTTCGTAAATGAGTATTTTGCAAGCCTTCCGGAATCGCATTTTAGAGATGGCATAAGGGCATTGGAGCACCGTTGGAATAAATGTATTGCTCTTTTAGGAGAATATATTGAAAAATAAAAATTATTTTGTATTAGAAAATTCGTTTTTCTTTTCCATTCTCACTACTTGTCATACTACCCTCGTATGTATATATATATATATATATATATATATATATATATATATATACATATACACACGTTTATTTAATTTTTGAATTATTAATATGTAGATAATCTAAAATTAATTAGTTCGTTAGTTTTCATTTTGATTTATTATTTATTTATTTATTTATTTTAGTTAGCTGGGGAATGTTCGGCTTTCTGATAATTTTTGTTATTGTCACAATCTTTTTATTTCTCCATTTTCGTTCTTTAATTGGAATTATAATATTCTGTTGAGAAAATAAAAACATTATTACATTAACTTTTGAAGAGCATTGTATACACAACTTTAAATTAACTAGTATCCGATGACATATTCCGCTTCTTGGTTTTTATCTCACTAATGTGTATAATATATTATATCAAATTTAATAGCCGCAAACCGGATGAGCTTGAGGGATTCCCGGCGCGTACAGACACAAAAAAAGTTATTTTAACGACTCTGCAATTAATCCCGACACAGCAATTTAGTCCGCAAGCCATTCTAGAAAATTATATTTAAAGGTAAATGTACTTTAGAGGTGTGTATCTTTCAAGAAAAATAACAATAATAACAGCTATTTAGTCTTGTTTTGCTGTTTATTTACCACATTGTTGTATGGTCTATACTTTTTCTTCAATGATATACGTTTGTTAGGGATCAATAATTAAACGTGATATAATAAAAAACACTTTTGGTGTTGTGGTTTTATCAGTTAATTGCTTTTCTTGTCTACATTGATATAAATGTCGTAATGCCACAAATCTGCAAGCCAGTGTATCTGTTACGGTTACTGGAGGGGACTTTACTATGATTTGTTTACAAAATACGTGTGTCTTGCCGGTTCATTTGAATGTCGATGATGTAATTTACAAGTCTTAAGATATTAATTGTGACTTTCGATGTTCTCTTCGCTGCTATTTTTGGCAGGTTCTTTTTCAAAATTTCTTGCAAATATGTACAATAAATATTTGGTCACGTCAAATAACAATTCAACCGTGAGACTAAATAAATGTGCTAATTTTATAAAAAAAAAAATATTAAATATAAATTTTACATGTTTGTGTAATATATTATATGATTTAATAATACAGTTGGCAACACCGTTCATTAAATAAATAAAAAAGAAATTAATTAAAATTTTAACGAAATATCTGCAAGCAAATAGTTCATCTTTGGATAAAAAATAATTGATTTTTCATTATCATGTCGAAATTCTAAAATCTTAAAAGTATGCTGACGAAATTGAAAATGTAAATTCACATGCTGTAGAAACAACGTCCCCGTGTTCACTGGTAGTGTTCAATACACGCAGAAGCAGATGAAGATCGAATGTACGAGGTCTGCTAGGAAATTGGATGTTTTGACGATATTCTATCTTATCTGGACCAAGCGATATCTGTCATTGTCTATTTTTTGAGTCGCAGAGGTTCATTGTGTTTTCGCTCCCTGTTGGAATTATGATGAAGGCTAAAATGGAACAACGTGTTAACGTAAAGCTCTGTGTTAAACTATGCATAACCGCCATAGAAACTTAAATTATTACAGATGGCTTACGATGAGCAATGTTTGCCTCGCACTCAAATATTCGAACGGCTTAAAAAGCTCAAAGAAAGAATGGAGGAGAGAAAGTTGGACGGACAGTCTGGACGGTCGTTCGTCCAGATTGTCCGGTGGTGAAGAAATTGGACGCCAACGTTGTGAAAGTCAATGAAATCATTTGAAAAGATTGCCGCCTGAGCATTTGAGCTGAGTTGTTGATCAACTCAGCGGTCAACACTGACGATGTGCGTCAAAGGCATGAAAAATTCAACATGAGCAAAGTGAGCGTCAAAATATTGCCGAAGTTGCTCATCCTAGAACAGAATGAGAATTGAATGAGCATTTGCGCTGACACCCTTAAAAACATCGAAAACTACATACACTTTTTAGAGACTGTAATCACATGTGAATCGCTCCCAATAGACACGGAAGCAAAACGACATTCCATGCTTTAAAAGTGTCCCAGTTCGCCAAGACACAAAAGGCACGGTAGAGTAAATCCAACTTCAAGGTACTGGTGATTGATTTTCTCGAGATTAAGAACCATTGTTCATGTCGATTCGATACCAGATAGACAAAACATTAACAAATTTTATTACAAGGGGTTTTGAAGACTCTTCGTAAACAGACTAGAAATAGAAAAAAAGACTAGAGATATAGAGAAACAATTCGTGGATTCTTCATCAAAACAACGCGTCATCACACAACATATTGTCCTTTAGGACGTTTCTGATGTAAGCACAACGTCACAGAAATGAACCACCTACCGTACTCAGCCGATTTGGCCTCCTCTGACTTCTTCTTATTTCCAAAGGTCAACTCTGCGTTAACAAGAACGAGTCTTGACTCAGTAGATGCCATTAATATAAAAGCGACGGAAATCATGCAAAAACTAACAGACATGGACTTGCAGGACTATTTTAAACAATGGAAAATTCGAGTGGAGCCTTGTGTGGCATGGGAGGAGAATATATTGGAGGTGATAAGGTGCCCAATATGTAACCATTTGAATAATGTTATTAGCCAGTCCGGTTATTTCCTAACCACACCTCGTACACAATTTAGTTCATTGGACATCACTTCCAAGAGAAATCGTGTCGGTAAAACTTTATTCTCATTGTATCTGTATCGGTATATGAGTATTTTAGATTTTATAGTAGTTATACTCAAAAAGTGTCGGATATTTTTCTGCGTCGGTAAGCGTTGCTTTGGATCACTTCGAGTATTGAATAGTTACTTTACTTACATTTATATTAAATACACTGTAGTTGCATCCCTGTTGGACCCTCATAACATTTACATTCACGGTGTACTATATATATAGGATCACGCGATCTCAGCAAAAAACAGAGTGGGCACTAATATGGTACTTATGGTCGTTAACGTGCCAAATATAAGGGATGTTCAAATTTGAACACCTGGGCTTATATTTCGAATAAAACTCAAAATATTGGATAAATTAGAATTTTATTGATATTAATATAAAGTATAAACTGAGCCCTCCACGACTTCGCTGACATAACACCATTCTCTTACTGAAATTTTGCATAATGTTTTCACATAACTGGGGCTCTATTTTAACAATTGCCTGATGTATTCTTTTAGATTTGGAAGGGTAGTAGATTTATTGCTGTAAACTGTTTCCTTCACATAGCCTCACAAAAAAAAGTATAATGGAGTTAGATCACAAGCCCTGGATAGCCAATGTCGCTCTGGGAGATAACACAATCAGGAAATTAGTGTGAAGTAAAGTGATTGTTTCACGTGCTGTGTGACATGTGGTTTCATTTTGCTAAAACCACGTATCATTCACGTTCAAATAATTGAGTTCGTTGAAAAAAAATGTTTAGCATTTCCCGATAGCGTAAATCCATCCTCAAAGAAATACGAGCCAATGATTCCCCTAGCCTATAGTACAAAGCGGACAGTACATTTTTGGAAATGCATTGGTTTCCCTTGAATGGATTTTCGATATTTCAAATAGGATAATTTGAGCTTTATCGCCTAATATCAGTTTTTTTCATCAGCATCAACTTCTATGTTCTTAAAAACCGAGTTCACAAATGTATTGTGTTTGTGGTGATCCATTTCTTTAAGTTCTTATATCAATTGGATTGTGTACGCATTTCAATGCAGATCTCTTCTTAAAATTCGTTGCGTAGTACCATATGAAAGAGCCAAATGCTGTGCACGGCGACGAATTGACGTGGTAGATTCCTCATTCACACTTATCACTTATCCGAGCAATATTTTCTTCGAAATAGTCTGTGGTGATACTGAATTCTTAGTTTCTCAATAATAACCACACCACCTGTTTCAAACTTTTGCACTAGATCACGAATTGCACGTCCACTTGGCAAATTTTTGCGTTCAAAAGGTGGTCTAACTTGTCTTAGTGTACGTGTAACTGATTCCTGTTTTCATAATAAATTTGTATGATTCATTTGCCATGTGTTTCTATATTAACTACCAAAGCGTAAACTTCCAACATTCTTGCAAAGCAAATGGCGCGTAATCCAATTCCGAAATTCAATTTGGATCACCTTTACAATGTGTATTTAAATAAAACTCACATTGTATATTACATGTAGCTATTTATGCAAAAAATTTGGCAGTAAGTATTTACGTCCCTTCGAATCATGGACAATAAACATTGCTCTTATTATTATTTCATTTCCGTTATATTTTTACATATATCATAATTTCAATTTTGTTTAAATAGAACCGACACGCTTTACAAACTTGGCGAATACAAAGCAACAATCCAACACTAGTTAATAGGATTTTCAGAATTAGAAATGAGCTAAGTGTTTTGTCAAGCATTATATTACTTTAAAACAGAATATATTTCAAAATATTCTAGCACGTTTCAAGCAATCATCATTATCAAATAATATGTACTATACGAGGGTCACCAGAAAAATTTTCTACCTAACAATGAAACAAAAGATCGACATTTTTGATAATTTTATTTTTCAACGTAAACTCTTTCAAGTTCAACATATTAGCGTTACCTACCCTACAATGACTTTATTCTATTAGATAAAAATTATCTTTGTTGGTCTTCAAAATAGGCGCTGATCTCCTCATTAAATTTGTTATTGCCTGCAAAATGACGTCCTTCGAGGTGCTTTTCAAGTTTATAAATAAGATGAAGTTGGATGGATTCAAATCTGGACCTGCGTGGTCCAGCTCAAAGGAGTTACACTCAAGGATGATAAGTTAGAATTTCGCTGTCTTCTGAATTCGTGCATTGAATTGCATTGAAGAAAGAAGATTACTTTGTGACGCAAACCTGGATATTTTTGGCCAATAACCGTAGATAATTTTGTTTTGTTTTCTGTAGATAATTATTATTAGTCGTCCCATTGGACGTGTATTCATCCAGAATAACTCCTGCTTAATTTCAAAAAGGTGGGGCATCTTCAATGGATTTACGACCCCACTGAAATCGTTTTGACTAAAAATTCACTTTAAATTATGACAGAGTATTATCCTCATACACTAGTCATTCGTTCAAAAGTTGCTTTAGAAAAATTCTGTTTCTCTCAAAAATTTGATAAAGGAACAGAATGGAATATAGCTTTCTTGTTTTCACATAATTAGTTGTTAACTTTGATTGATGAATGTTCTATGATCAATATTGCATCTAAAGTCGCGTATATTAAAATCGACTTTTGGTTAGTTTCGTCATAGAGATTAGGACATTACAGTTCGGCAGCATTTAATAAACTATTATAAAGGCACACTATACCAATTTCATTTGCTTAACGCAACTGTAATAGTACGCGTGATCTTTTGAAAAGAATATTCTCTTTTCAGTATACAATTTTATTTTAATTGCATTTAAGTAAAGATGTCTCTTAATTTGTATTTTAACAATGTAAATGTACGAGGATAGTTTGACAAGTAGTGAGAATGACACATAGGTGGCGCTCTAATTGGTAAAAGAAATGCACTGTAATTTAGGCTGGCTATTTATATGTTCGGTTGATTAGTTTATTTTTGACAACTGATTGAAAAAGAAGCAACACGTCGTTTTGTTAAAATGGAAAAAGCAGAGTATCGTGCGGTGATTAAATACTTCGTAATTAAGGGTATGAAAACAACCGAAATAAAAGATGAGTTACGGGAAACATTAGGTGAATCTGCTCCATCATCCGTCACAATAAGTAGATGGGTAAATGAATTTAACCGTAGTAGAACAAGCTGTGTTGATGAAGTGCGCTCTGGAGCACCCTAAATCGTGACTTCTAAGGAAATGATTATTAAGAGCTCGACTCAAAGTGAGAGAGATAGCAGACATGGCAAACATTTCAACAGAACGCGTACACCACATTTTAACGAAAGTATTGGGCCTTTCCAAGCTTTCGGCAAGATGGGTGCCGCGATTGCTTACCACTAATCAAAAGTTCACTCGTTTGCGCATTTCCAATGAGTGTTTGGACTTTTATAAGCGGAATCCGGTTGATTTTTGTAGGCGATTTGTTACTTGCGATGAAACTTGGATACACTACAGTACACCCGAAACTAAACAACAGTCGAAACAATGGTTAGAACGTGGTTCTGCACTTCCAAAGAAAGCGAAAACCACTTTATCGCAAACAAGGTGATGGCACCAATTTTTTGGGATTCAAAGGGCATTTTGCTCATTGATTACCTTCAGAAAGGTGCCACAATAAACGGACAATATTATGCAGAACTTCTGCAGAAATTAAATGTTGAGATTCGTTCGTTTCATCAAGACAACGCTCCCTCGCATACCAGCACAGTTGCGATTTCCAAAATCCACGAGTTACATTTCCAATTAGTACCGCATGCGCCTTATTCGCCGGATCTAGTCCCTTCCGGCTTTCACCTTTTGCCAAAATTAAAAACGGCACTAGGTGGAAAGAAATTTTCGTCTAACGACGAACTTATCATCTTCGTAAATGAGTATTTTGCAAGCCTTCCGGAATCGTATTTTAGAGATGGCATAAGGGCATTGGAGCACCGTTGGAATAAATGTATTGCTCTTTTAGGAGAATATATTGTAAAATAAAAATTATTTTGTATTTAAAAAATTCGTTTTTCTTTTCCATTCTCACTACTTGTCAAACTACCCTCGTAGAGACTAATTCTCAGAATGGACATTAATTTAAATAAAATGGTATTTAAATAATTTTGTTTAAGTATATTTACATATTTTTCCTTAATGTATTATTAAATTCCCAGAAACATTTCAATATACAAAAAATATGAATGTATTGTATTGTCGGAGTGGCTTTATATTCGTTTTCTTTATATTATAGGTTTTTCCCGTTTTTATATTGTAGTCTGCTTAATTTTAAAAGAATGTAATGATCGTTCATTTAATTTTACACAATCCTTTAATTATGTTTTTAATATATGTAGCTGTTTTATGTATAGTTATTACATTTATTGTGCATATTATCTCCGTTTATGAAGTGCACTTATAAGTAATGAACCAGGTGTGTGCAATTGTGAGCCATGTACATTTTTCCGTCTGTGGAGACACGGGTGTGCGGACATTAGGATAATCCTTTTGTGTACAGGGTGTGTAATAAAATCCATGTTTATATAAATAGACGCCGAATTTTAATTAATCAGGCAGAGGAGAAGAGAGAAGAGAGTTGCCTGCAGTCTAAGATCTGTGTCAGAGTGTGTGATGTGTCTAATTCAGGACATAGTAGACATTTTTTTGCAAAGAAGAATTAGTGCAAGCATTGCGAAAATTATAGACGTATAGACGCCTGTAAGGGAAGGTCCGTAGGCTTTGTTTCCGTTTAGTTAATTTGTATGAGGATTATTTTTTAAATAAGGTCCGTTTTTGAATGAGAATAAGAATAACTATCGTCGTAGTGTGCACGCGTATCTACTCCCAGAATGCTTTTGCACGCCTGTAAACGCCATTTGTAGCCGTATCATCTGTCTGTGTATACAGATGCAAATGATTCTAATGTTTAAGAAAATCGTTTCGCCTGCCGACTGTGAAATACGACCTATAATTCGATTCTTGGGTGCAAGAAACTTGTAAGCAGCGAAAATTCACCGTTAGATTCGTGAAATGTACGGTGGTAATGCTATGAGTAATAGTAAAGTTCGAAAGTAGGTGAGAATGTTCAAGGATGGGCGAGTTAATGTGCATGATGAGTCATTCCCAAGCCGGCTTTATCTGATTTCTGAAGATTGGTACGTCATGTGGACAAGGAAATTCGAGAGGCCTGACGATTCACGATTACGAAGTTATCAATTGATTTTCTGCAGGTTTCAAGATAAGTTTTGTACAGTGTTGTTTCGGAAAAACTGAAGTATCGAAGATTGTGTTCCCGGTGAATTCCAAGATTGCCTTCTGACGATCATAAAACAAAAATATTGGGCTGTATTTTATCGTTTTTGACTCGATACGATCAGCAAGGAGATTTTTGAACCACATCGTTACAAGAGATGAGACTTGGGTATCTCAGATGACTCCTGAAGATCTGAAGCAGATATCACCTATATTAAAACGTGATAAGTGCTTATACAAATGAATAGAAATATAAGTTTGAAAAATTGTAGTTGTAAATTGTAATGTTAATTTTCATGTGTTTTCTTTATTATTTTATTTTTGCATATGGTTAGATTACATTGGGCCATTTATTTTCTTTAATCATTGTTAATTTTATGCTTTATACGCCAAGAAATATCCTCGTAAAATGATTTTGATTACGATTGAACGTATAAATATTTTATGAGATTTTTCCGCTATTAAAATAAAAGATGTGTTAATATATGCGCATTCTTTTTCACAATACGAATCGTATTATTATTTGCATAGAGATTAGCATCCTTCTAGCTGGTACATTCTGTTGAATTATAAGAAACTGTTACATCACTCCAAGTCCTTTGTAATTTTTTTTTATAATTTTCAAATTTAATTGTCCAACAAAATACAGAGAAATTTAAATACTGAATAATAGTTCGATATCAACATGGATTAATGTGCAGAGTCAATAAACAAGGATTGTAATGCATATCTTGGTTCACCAACATTTGCTTCGGTTCTGATGGCTTAATTTGCAGACCAGTGCAATTTAAATAAACAAATAATAACCTTGATGATGAGTGGCGCAAAATATAGAACGAACTACTGCACCATGGTTAGACCAGGATGAGCTTCGAAATTGAAAGTCATTGTAATTATGCAAACAATATAAATTTCGCGGACTTTAGCTAATTATACCAATAAAAATTATGTAATAAAAATTACCAAATTAAGAAAAAGAAGATGCGGACGATCGTACATATATTAGAACCTATTAAAGCAAACCGAAAAAAACGTCCACTGCCTAATTATCACAAACACGTTTTTCAATGTTAAATCTACACGAATTCAACGCCACATGTAAAAATATACATACATACGACATATGTATGTATTCAGACTTGAAAGGTAGCAATGAATCGCGCGATAACAGTTGAATAACGATAAAGAATAATACGTACGCGAATGTTTGTTGGAGCGAGATAGTATTTTAACAGTAGAACTTCGCATGTTGTACTACACCGGGGGTTTACAATAACTTGGTAATCTTCGGAGAGCCGGTCAAACAGAGAAAATATATTAATGTGTTTTGGTGATTTTTAATAGTACTGCTTATCAATTTGATGTGTCGGGACGTTTGTTGTTGATTACAAGATGGTGGTTATTGAATATCTGAATGTAGAGGAAGAGTACAGACAAAGATGTAAGTGGTTATTCTTTTTATAAATTGTTATTTACATTACATAATTAACGCGATTTGTATGCGGGGTATTTTTTGTATATCTCTTGTGATTTGCAAAAAAAGTCAACAGTGCTATTTTTGAAACCTTTATCACTTTTGTGACAGTAATAACAACCGAAGGCTATCGCATCTTTATATACAGATAGAGCTCATGCAAATACAAACATATTTAATACGTACGCTTGAAAATCAATCAAACCATGTATGTACATCCATTTACTGGATATAATAAATCAATAAACGAAAACAACGCAAATTTTGTAAAAAAATAAAATAGATATTTTCTATGAAATTTTAATTTTTGTTTCTATTTTAATATTGAAAATTATTTTTTTATTTTTAACATTTCCAATTATTATATTCACCATAGTCCTTCTTGTACCTTTAGGGTATTTTTCGTACACTTAACCTTTCTTATTTAACTTCTGAACAAAGTTTCTGCATTTTATTTTATTTCTTTTAGCCGAGATTCAATTCTACCTATCTTTCTCATTTCTTTTTCGAGGTTATGCTTTTATTTTCAATATTTATATTTATAATTCTTTGTGTTCTTTGGACAAAGCCTAGTCCACCGTAAGCTGAGCAAGTTGTGGTCATCATGTTTCATTACAGTACGTTCTCTAACTTAATTCTTTTGATTAGATCTATGATATGATAGTAGACACACTATAGTATAGAAAAATAATCTAAATTCCATTATTCATCTGCTGGTGGACAATATGGAATTTTCTTTTTGTGTTTCGTAATATTTACTTTACATTTATTTCTTCTGTGAAATATTCGTATATAGATGATAACTAAACAATATTTTATTTCAAATAGTTGATTGTTAAGTCGTTATTTTGTGAAATTTCATTACACAAAGGAATAAATAAAACACTTTGTCTAAATTTCACATTACATTGCTCGATAATGTCCTAATAGACGAAAGTAGTCGCAGTTAATCATCATCTAAAAATTGCGCTCGCTGTAATGTGAAATTTAGACCAAGTATTTTATTTATTAATCTGGTACGTAGACTTCCGCGGTCGTGGTCCATGCTATCTGCTTCTGGGCTTCCGGGCTGGAACCACGTCACTTGTATATCTGCAGACGTTTCGTACCCATTTGTATGGGACATCTTCAGGGCTCAACTACTGCACTGAAACTATAGAGATTTCTAAGCACCCCAATAACCTTAACCGCGATGTGTGGCTACTCCCCACACAACGCCTGGCAATCCTGCATCTTCTGATCCATGACCCATCACCTATATATAAACCCGTCCACCATCGACTTACACCAGTTTCAGTGCAGTAGTTGAGCCCTGAAGATGTCAAATGGGTACGAAACGTCGGCAGATATACAAGTGACGCGGTTCCAGCCTGGAAGCCCAGAAGCAGATAGCATAGTTTATTTATTCCTTAGTGTAATACTTTATTATATATTTTATCTAAATTTGGTATTCGTTTTCCTTTAATAAAAATATGTAAATCCTATGTACATCTCCTATATATGTAGCTATTAGTTACAAATATTAAAAAATAATCTTTATAGTAACGAAAATTTGAATCGTTTAGCAACACCTGTTAATTTATCATGGGGCATTTGGGACACTGTTATTAACTTACTGTACCACAATAATAATATTCAGACAGAAACTAAAATTCCATTGAAATTTTCTAAATGATTAAACCGGATAGAGATGAACCCCTAAGCGAGAGAGAGGACACAATGAAATCTTTACCTGCGTGGTTCCATTGATAAAACGTGTCTAATAAATAGATTAGAATAATCCGGTGCAAATGCGGTTGACTATCTCCAGTCATAAAATGTTTAATTACATTTTTTGTTCGTTACAAATGTGTATATTATTATCATCGAATGTAATATAACTTATTACATTAAAGTACTGTAAATTTCTCTTGATCAAACTTCCTATAACGATCGTATATATACAAGTATACG